>APFE030079308.1:8015-32148 GCA_000404065.3 Pinus taeda | reverse complement strand
AGCTTTCAGTATGTTCCAATTTTGACCATTTATGAGCAGTTTTCAGTGGAGAACTTCTGGGAGATGATGTAATCAGTTGACCTTGTTCCTTTAGGCAGTGAAGAAACACTTTTAGGGACTTAAGAGCCCTCAGTTTATGGACATTTGTGACTGGGGTACATGTGGAAATTTTATATTATTTATCAATATATTGTAAGTGAAATTCCAAGTGTCATTAATGGAATGTGAACAATCACTATGTAATGTAATGATTTATTTGTAAAGAAGTTGAAGAGTTATGAGGGTAGTCAAAGAGTCAAAGGGGAATGTCAAGGGTCACCCTCCCCTTTGCTATAAAATAACCTCATAAATCATAGAACATGATTTTGGGAGCCAATATTTTGGCTAGGCTTAGGATTATAGAAGGCTTGGCAGTATTTTGACGAGCCTTGGCTTCTCCAAAATGTAGAGTGAGTATAGTTATTTGGAGGAGAAGGTTTTCATGACTATAATGTTCCACTATTGGGGCTAGCGGTTGTCAATGGTGTATGTATTGATGAAACTTTCACTTATAATAATAATAACTGAGCCAACACGTTTTCATGCATATGTTTTTATTGTAGTTGGACTATTCTAGTTGCTTTAACAATGTATGTTGCTTAACTTATGCATTTTCTTATGAACTATTTTGTATACAATTGTATGAATCTTGTTGAAGGCTTGTTGTTGGATTAACCCATCACTTTATTTTGTGGACTATTTTGCATTGCACCTTGTGATGTCATTCCGCTTGTGTGTTCCTTTCACGCCACGTACTATTACGGGCTTCTAAGGGACATAGTTCCTTTCCCCTTCATGTGTTAGAAACCCCATGCATCTTACTTGACTCGCTGCAAGGTCACACACTTTCTTCCAACCAAAGTCATCATACTTATCTCTACACGCTACCATGGTTAAGGCACTACATTACCATCCACTGTTAGGACTCCTACTCTAAACGGTCTCAGTTCTAGTTGGGACTTCTTACCGGGGAGATGCCTTTGAATGTTGGCGGGTCCGGCACCATCAACATGCACCCACATGGTACCCGTGTGGCATACAAATCACTACGATGTCATCCTCATGTGGATGCCACCATGGCTTTCGATGTCACCATATGAAAACCCCCTTTTCCTTAGAATAACATGCACATAGGTGTAAAAGTAGACCTCCCCCCTTGCACATACATACATACATAAAAATGGTATCTGCTTTTTCTAGATGTCAAGAAGCATCTAGTCACCATGGCCGATGCCATTATGGCTTATGTAGCAGCCACAAGCTCAAATGTCATGTTATTGTTAGCAAAGAATGAACAAATGGCTAAGAACTTGCAAGCAGCTAGGGAGAAAGCAAAATAATCTGCAAAAACACAATGGAAGAAATGAAGAAGCTGATACTTGCTAAAGTATTAGCTCTTGAGGCCACCATGTAGAAACTCTATGACATATTTTTCACTGTGCATAAGGTGATTGTCCATTTATTTGGTTTTCAAAGGGGGAGCAAAAATATTGTCCAAAATATTAGAGACACACACACTGTTATCGCCCATCTGCAAGAATGGAAAATAAGATACAAATAAGCCTTGCTTCACTTGCTAAATATGATGAAACCACAACCCAAGATAGAAAAAGAAAAAATTTGGATACAGATCCAGAACTATGAGCAAATTTCCTTGTTTGTCAGTAACATATAGGATTCATATGAAGAGTTATTCAAGAGTTTGGATGTGATAGTGAGGATGGACATGATACCGTCAATCGGTTCCCTCACTGTAACTAGGGAGAAGAGCAAGGTCTGACTAAAGATTGATAGGTATGTGGAGAATCTAAGGCGAGAGGCCACCAACAATGAATTGGAGATGAGTGTAGAAAACATGCAGATGTACATCGATGGTCCTGCCATAGTCAAGACCATGCTACGCAAGCTTAAGGATGAGTTGGAAAAAGGTTCCCAGATCATATACTGACAAGCTATGGAGGTAAGAGTACACTATCAGAAAGGCATTATCAAGCAGTATGGAGACACAATAGCGTAGTACCAATCTTGGTATCAATATGTTACTGAGAGTCGTCAAGTGGATGTTGTCGAGTTAGTATTCCCCCATACTTATGAGTCATAGTGTTGTGTCTTGTCTGGCTATCTCTAGCCTATTTCATCTCACATGGGTACATGTGAAAATTGTATATTATTTGTCAATATATTGTAAGTGAAATTACAAGTGTCATTAGTGGAATGTGAACAATCACTATGTAATTTAATGAGTTATTTGTAAAGAAGTTGAAGAGTCATGAGTGTAGTCAAAGAGTCAAAGGGGAATGTCAAGGGTCACCCCAGCCTTTGTTATAAATATAACATCATAAATCACATGATTTTGGCTAGGCTTAGGTTTAGAGAAGGTTTGGGAGTATTGTGACGAGCCTTGGCTTCTCCACAACGTAGAGAGAGTATACTTATTTGGAGGAGCAGGTGTTCATGACTGTAATGATCCATTATTGGGGCTAGCAGTTGTCAATGGTGTATGTATGGATGGAACTTTCACTTATAATAATAATAACTGAGCCAACACGTTTTCATGTATATGTTTTTATTGTAGTTGGATTATTCTGGTTGCTTTAGCAATGTATGTTGTTTAACTTACGCATGTTCTTATGAATTATTTTGTATGCAATTGTATGAATCTTGTTGAAGGCTTGTTGTTGGATTAAACTATCACTTTATTTTGTGGACTATTCCACATTGCAACTTGTGATGTCATTTTGCTTGTGTTTTCCTTTCAGGCCACGTACTATTACATGCTTCTAAGGGACACAGTTCCTTTCCCCTTCGTGTGTTAGAACCCTCATGTATCTCACTTGACTCCCTGCAAGGTCACACACTTGCTTCCAACCAAAGTCATCATACTTATCTCTACACGCTATCGCAGTTAAGGCACTATATTACCACCCACTGTTGGGACTCCTACTCCAAACAGTCTGAGTTCTAGTTGGGACTTCTTACTGAGGAGATCCCCTTGAATGTTAGTGGGTCCAACACCATCAATAGGCACCCACATGGTACCCATGTGGCATACCAAATCACTACCATGTCATCCTCATGTGGTTGCCACCATGACTTTCCACGTCACCATATGAAAACCTCCTTTTCCTTAGCATAACATACACATAGGTGTAAAATCAGAACTCCCCCTTGGACATACATACATACATACATACATAGACACATACATAGATACATACATAGATACATACATAGATACATATATACATACATAAAAATGATATGTGTTGTTGCCAGATGTCAGGTTCACATTATCAAAGATGGTGATAGTGCCAGATGTCAGGAAGCATCCAGTTGCCATGGCTGATGCCACTATGGCTTATGTAGGAGCCACAAGCTCAAATGTCAAATTATTTTTAGAAAAGAATGAACAAATGGCTAAGAACTTGCAAGCGGCCACGCAGAAAGTAGAACAACTCGCAGGATCTGTAATGGAATAAATGGGGAAGGTGATATTTTCTAAAATATTAGCTCTTGAGGCCACCATGCAGAAACTCTATGACAGATTTGTCATCGTGCATAAGGTAGTTGTCCATCTATTTTTTTTTCGTCGGTGACATAGAAATATTGTCCAAAATATTAAAGACATACATACTATTATCGCCCATGTGCAGGAATGGAAAATGAGATACAAAGGAGCCCCGCTTCACTTGCCAAAGATGATGAAGCCACAACCCAAGATAGAAAAAGAAAATATTTGGATACAGATCTAGAACTATGAGCAACTTGCCTCATTCGTTAGTAACATATAGGATTCATATGCACAATTGTTCAAGAGTTTGGATGTGATAGTGGGTACACACAAGATTCCGTCAATCGGTTCCCTCACCGTAGCTAGAGATAAGAGCAAGGTCTAATTAGAGATCAATAGGTACATGGAGCATATAAGGTAAGAGGCCACCAACAATGAATAGGAGATGAGCACAGAAAACATGAAGAAGTACATCGGTGGTCCTGCCATAGTCAAGACCATGCTGCACATGCTTCAGGATGAGTTGGAAAATGGTTCCCAGATCATATACCCACAAGCTATGGAGGTAAGAGTACGTCACCAGAAAGGAATTATCAAGCAGTATGGGGACACAATAGCATAGTAGAAATCTTGGTATCAGTACGTCACTGAGAGTCGTCAAGTGGATGTTTCTGAGTTGGTATTCCCCCAAACTTCTGAGTCAGAGCGTTGTGTCTTGTCTGGCTATCTCTAGCCTACTTCCTCTCACATGAGTACATGTGGAAATTGTATATTATTTGTCAATATATCGTAAGTGAAATTCCAAGTGTCATTAGTGGAATGTGAACAATCACTATGTAATGTAATGAGTTATTTCTAAAGAAGTTGAAAAGTCATGAGCATAGTCAAAGAGTCAAAGGGGAATGTCAAGGGTCACCCCACCCTTTGTTATAAATATAACATCATAAATCATAGAACATGATTTTGGGAGCCAAGATTTTGGCTAGGATTAGGCTTAGAGAAGGCTTGGGAGTATTGTGACGAGCCTTGGCTTCTCCACAATGTTGGCTAGTTGAATTGTTTATGAATTAAACATTCAAGTACCACATTAATTATCGACCAGGGAAAGTCTTTTTATTTCAAAGGCACTGCGTACTGTATGTACTTGGAGTCTAAAAGCATTGAAAGCTGTAGCATACGTAATTCTTACAATATGTCATTACAGGATTCGTTAAAATAAAAGTAATTACTTAAATCTACAAATCTGAAAAACAAAATAATAGACGCTCTGTTGGCAGAGGATCAGGACCCTATCCTCCAGATGGGGATGTTCAGCACCTGCCCCTGTAAACAGAATTACTGATGCACACTGCACTCTCATTCACCGGTGAGAAACAAAACTCAAAGATCAATGAAACAGAGTACTAGTAAGACAGAGAATACCAGAGGTAATGCTACCTAAATCCAAACAGAGTGCTGAAAATAAATTGATGCACACTTACACACTTGACAGGAAAGTAAATGGGTGAATCTTGTGAGGAAGGTGGGCCCAATCCTTCTCACAAGATTCCCCAGGAAAACGAAGACGAGATTAAGTGCTCAAAACAGTTTTATATTCATCTGCCAGAAAAGATCGAATACAATAGATTTCAGCCTTGCTGATGTTCTTAAAATCTTAGTTACAGACTGATCATCAACGTCTACCCATTTCATGTAGATGTCTCCTCTTTATAGAGGAGACATCTATTACAATAGAATATTACAGTCTATTCAGTTAACCTATTTTATCAAAAATAAGCAATTCAGAGTGATGTTACAACAATATGATGATGCATCCTTTTCTTAAGCTTTAGCTGTTGGCGGGTAACTGATTTTGACTGTCTTCTCGGGATCTTCATATTCCTTTGCCGTTTCCCCATGCTGCTCATGCTGACTGTGTTCTTTTTCTTTAGCCTTCCGCTTGATTATGCCACGTCACAACTTTCTAGATGGCTGCCATCTATTGTCCATGGCTGTTACAAAATAGCTTGCTTTAGGTAATTGTTGTTGCTGGTGCGGCAACTGCGTAGTTGATGTTTCTGGTGTTGCAGCAACTGCGTAGTTGTTGTTTCTGGTGTTACAGCAACTGTTCATTATAACTCCTGCAAGCTTAAGACGATTATTGACAGTTTAGTCAGCGTTTCCAAGGATAAGTATAAAGATATTCACGAATATGAAATAAACAATTAAAAATAGACATGCGGAAGGTTACTTCATACCTTGGGATTAATAAGTCATTGTAAAATAAAAGCTTTCACTTATGACTGCAAAAAGGGTAATTATACGGCAAAAGATAAGGTCAAAAATAGGTCAATTGTGAGTCCCAACATCCATCTGGTCTCAAGTGGGTCTCTAACTGAACTGACATGCATGAGTTATCCATGAGTGAATACTCTGTTATCTGAATTACAATAGTTACATGCATGCAAGCATTAACTAACTGAACTCTCATTAATTTAACAAATTGTTAAATTAATCTAACTGGACTTGACTAAGTTAAACTAAGTCAACTGATTACAACTCAATATTACAACTCATCCTTATCTCTTTAACTGAAGGTTAAATTCCTCAATTACTGGAGAAATTGTTGCATGTCACCACATAGACTTCAAGTTTGATTTTCCTTAACTAATTAACTTGAGAAGAATTAATTAATTAATTTCCAAACTGATGTTGATATCAAATTCGAATTTTACTTCCTATGGTTAGTCTAGGGACTAACTAAAATAAGAAGGGATCCCGAAATGTTATTTTTAGAAAAGCTATTTTTAGCACTTTCACTTTTCACCCATTATTTCTAAGACCTCCAATGGTTGAAATGCTATTTATAGCCAGGCTATTTTAGCAGTGCTATTTGTAGCATTTCTTGTTGCACACTTTTCAACACTTTCATGAACCAAACAAGTTTGATGACCTATTTGAAAAAGGTTCCACCTATTCAATGGTTACCAGACAAGTAGTAGAGCAATTAATTCCACAGGAAGTGATTCAATTCACTCAATACAGGGAAGCACAACTATCCCATTTACCTATAGATTCATTAAAGTTTCCACAAGAAAGCACAAGCCAAGATGAGGTTATAGTTGTTCATTCCACACAAGTTACTGATACACCTCAACCAAAAGGGACAGGGGCTTCTTCTTCTTCTTCTCAGACTAAAGGTATTTTGCCAAGTTCCAAGCTTGGGTATATATGGGAACAATACAACCACGTTATGAAGGAAAAGGAATCTCAAGTTTTGAAGACTCCCTCACAAGAGAAGGTCTCAAACACTTTTGAAATTTTAGGAAAGACTCCGATTACAATAAAGGCTGATAATAAGCCTTCAGAAAATCAAGACATTGAAATTATACCAGCCTTCTTGACCTTTGAGGTTGTATTAAGGGTTGAAGATATTCCTCCGCCTGATATATTCTACAATCCTGAACATAAGGCTGTTCTTAAAAGGAAAAGGAAGAAAAGGAAAAATGATTAGTCCCAGGCCTTAGTTCCTGGAAAAACTTCTTTTAAATTAGTATGGAAGGGTTATGTATCCACTCCTTTAGAGAAACTGGGAAGACTCACTCAATTTGTTAGCGCTTGAATTTGCCTCAGGCTGAGGAAGGAAAAACTCAAGGCAACATCAAACTAAGCTCAGCCTCGTAGCTAGCCCTACGAGGACAGGAGAGGGCTCTCTCCAGTCTATCTCAGCAAAAATTCTTCTAAAAGGGGCTGAGATGACTTTGAAAGGGAACTGATTTTAGGTTAGTAAATTGATATGGAAAGGGGTTTTAATGAATGATGGGGTTTTCTGGGCAGCATGGGATCAAGAACAGCGTGAGTAGGGAAATTAAATGAAAGATGCAGATTATTACATAAGGCAAGATAGGCAAAAGCTTAAACATTCAATTTGAATTTATATGGAATGTGAAGAATGTTTGAGAATGTTGAAAAGGGCATGGATTCATGAATCCTTTTCAGACAGAGGAAAACATAGAACTTGAATACTTTCCCAAGGTAGAGCAGCAAGATGAATCCTGCCCTTCACACTTAAAAGTATTCAACAGGCAATGATTATGAATGAAACAATAAACTTTAACAAGAAACATATGAAAACAGAGAAAAACATAATGTTTAGTTGTTACCACAGGGATCTTATGAAACAGAGCTGCAAACTTTCAATTAAATCTCTGTCAACTGTACAATAAAAGTCTATATTTCTCCTCACACCTTTGCCAGAATTCTCTGACTCACAAATGGTTTTTCAATACAATAAATAGGACCAAGAGAAAAGAGATCGACCCAAAACAGGGGATCTATTTTATCATTATTAACAAATAAAACTAAAAAAACAATTAGCTTTTCTGAAGATAGAATAGCGTTCCTTCTTCTACTCGAATCTGTTGATGACAAATGCAAGGGCGGAAACTGTAGATGAAGACCTTTTAAATTTGAAACTGAAGACCAAAATGGGTAATCGAACCTATCTTTCTGCCACGGTGGATATCCTTTGTTTAAATTTTGGCTTTAACTTTAACTCTTGGGCCATATTCGTGAGCCAGCTGTAGCTACCCCATCACCACCTCCAACGTTTGTCCGACATAACTGATTTGTATTCAAAAGATGATTTGTAATTTTTAAGGAAACTCGTCATCTAGTTTATGGTGCGTGTTAAAAAATGGAAGCCATCTGGTTTATAAAATCCCTATTTGTAAGTCGTGCAGCCCTCCGACTAAAATAGCCTTGGAAAATACAATGTTTCATGTGAGTGGGGAGCTAATCCATCATGTGAATGAAATTTCTGGCCATCAGGACCAACCCATGATGTAGCTGCTTTTGTATACGAGTGATGGTGATCGTGGCCATGGTCATCATCATGGTGAGCATGGTGGTGGTCGTGAGAATGAGCAGGCTGCATTGTAATATCTTCGGACTCCATTGATCAAAGCTTGCTTGACAAAGCATGTGAATCATCTATATTTCCTTCACTGGCATGTATGCAAACTTCAATTTCAAGAACCAGAGGATTCTGTCAGAGCTATATTTTTGTGGCTTGCAAATGAGAGGTATACATTCCAGGTAAGAGCAATAACATTGGTTGTAAGAACCTGAAGTTGCCAATGCGTAGCACCCTGCAAGTGCATAGCGCACTTGAGAATTTACGCAGGCTGGGGAGGCTATATGCGTAGCGCGCCTCATGTGTGAGTAGCGCACCTCTTACACCTCCAGTCTTTAGTTTTGAAAACGAGCTTTTGCCCTTCTAACCTGCAATTCGACCTATTCTCCAAATTTAAATTCAAACTCTTTTTTGAATTATGTATTGAGAGCTACATAATTATCATGTTACCACACAGTTCACCACTCATAATAAACATGAAAAGTAGGAATTATGCAAACTTGTTTTCTAGCAATCCATGCAACATTGTTTCCAACAACTGTGAATTCGGGGCTCCAGTTGAGCAAGTTCTCCTTGTTTCTAAAGAGTTTTCTTTTTTTTCTTTTGCAGGGATGGTGACTTGTCTTGGCTCGGCACTTTTTTCACATTAATACAAACTCTACCTTTCAAATTTTCTTTTTGATTTTCTGAGCTTGATTGATGGCTCTTCTGTTGATTGTTTTGCAGGAGCTACTGAAAACTGACAAGATGACAAGGGCTGCCTGAAGAATTAAAAATTTGGAACACCTTATCAATCGTGTTTTAAGCAAACTTAATAATTTCTTCTTTAAAACAGAGTTTTAAAGAAGAAATGTCCTTCAACATTATTAATAATGTGAATTTTGAAGTGAAACCTTATTGAAGCTCTCTTTGGCCTGCAAGCGTTAGTGAACACTTCTGGAAACAAAACCATGGACTCGAGGATTAAAATGACCCTTTTTGACCAAACTGGTATTTGATGACTGCAAATGACGAGAAATGAACCTTGGTGAATTTGACTGCAGCAGGCTGACAAGACGAAGTCTAACATTGGCTCCAATGTGAATGGCAGCTGCCGCTTCTTGGAGGTGCCAAGAACCGCAGAGCTTTGGGAGAGCAGACAGTGCCTCCATCCATTGGGCTATGGAATCACTATTCTGAAAAACAAACTAAAGACTGATAACTCCACTTAATAACTGGAAGATCGACTCAAACTGACTCGATGCAAACTGAAATGACTGAATTAAAACAAAAACTTTTTGAAAATGGCAGCAATCCATCAAGCTCTTAAAATCATGATGGAAACCACCTGCATGCTGATGTGATATATACAATCATGTGTAGTGTGTCTTCCAATGTAACCAATCCAGTAGATGGATACACCAAAAATTTATGCTCTTACTCTCCTTGAGCAGGCAGAATGATGAACCTATAGGAAACTCAAAATAACCACTGAAACCAAAGCTTATGATAATGAACCAGGCAATATTTATCCTTTCTAATGTTTGCGGAAGAATGCTGAAGGGGTCTTGAAAATCCTGAATCACTGGCTTATCTGGAGATCCAGCTGCGAAAATACAAGTATGTTCTTTATTCTGATCTAAAGAAACAATTGATTTCTGATGGATAGAAATGCACAGAGAGGTATCTGCCATCTGAGTGTTAGTTGTAGGTTCCTTGACCATGAGAAATTCTGGCATATATTCCTCAACTTCATGATCTAGGTCATTCTTAAACAAAAAACAATCCTTAAGATTATCAAACATGACAACCTTATCATCTTTGTGAAAGAAAAAATTATTTGTTTGCTGATCTACACAACTGATTACAAGACAGTCATCTTTTATAAAAGAAGAAGAAGTTTCACCCACAATTTCCTGACTATGCATGCACTGCAAATCTGCTGTAGCTTGGGCTGTAACAAGACCTCTCAAAAGTATATCTATCTCATCTTCAGACAAAGGAGACAATGCCTTTTGTTTTCTTCTTCTTAAACAATAATTATCTTCATATGACAGGGCATTCAAACTATCATTTATTGTTGAGTTATCGAAAGGAGATTTATCACTTACTTGCACAAAGATCTCATTTTGTTTTTCACGAACTGATTGGATTGCTTCTTCATGAACGTTGTGTTCTAATGATGGACTGACAGTATGACTGAGAACATTTGGATCCATTACTGTGTCTTCTGCATTCCAAATGATTTCGACATCAGAGTTCTCTTTGATGGGCTTCAGCACAAGATATGCTAGGTCATCATGATCTAAATCTGAAACTGAAGTAGCTGACTGGACATTATCACAATCTGCAATCTGCATGTTGTCTTCTTCTGTGGGTAGATCTGAAATGTCATTCTCCCTTTCATCATTTTCAGCCATATGGCACTCTTCAACCTGTTGATCTTGATTCTGCTGCAAAATTTCCTGAGCATTTTGATGGGTATCCTCTAGGTTCTCTTCATTTTGCTGAAATGGATTCTCGTATAGAGCCTCCATGATTTCTTTGTCCATGAAATCATTATCACCCTAAAAATTCTCTAGATCTTCAATGAAATTATGTACATGGATACAACAGTTCTGAACTAAAATCAAGGATGGATATGATTCTTTATACTTTTCAAAGAACACGGTATGAAAATCCCTTAAACAATAAATGGAAGCAGATGGCAAACTTTCATACCAGGATCAGGCTTCATCTTCTAGAGTAGCCATAAACATTTTCATCAAACAGTCTTCAGGAAAATTGATCTTAAATTTATGCACATGAATGTGAAATTTCACCAGATGAAGAGCAGCGTCATTACCTTCCTCATTTCTAAACATAGGCAAATTCTGAAGCCAATCCACCTTGGGCATCTTATTTGGAACACCTGGGATGTGATCTCAGCTCATGGGAGCGTATCTTCTTGCAATCCGGTCCATCAGCAGTGAGGTCGCCATGAAGCATTGATTTCTGGATTTTTCAGTGAATGAAGTCGCCAGGTGAAGGATTTCAACCTTGTGATGTCTGACCGCTTTTCACCATCGACGATCAGATCTGAACTTTGTATCCATTTACCGGGGAGGGCGTTCCCCAGTATGGTCGCCACTATGTTAGCGTTCGAATCTGCCTCAGGCCGAGGAAGGAAAAACTCAAGGCAACATCAAACCAAGCTCAACCTTGTAGCTAGCCCTATGAGGACAGGAGAGGGCTCTCTCCAGTCTATCTTAGCAAAAAGTCTTCTAAAAGGGGCTGAGATGACTTTGAAAGGGAACTGATTTTAGGCTAGTAAATTGATATGGAAAGGGGTTTTAATGAATGATGGGGTTTTCTGGGCAGCATGGGATCAAGAACAGCGTGAGCATGGAAATTAAATGAAAGATCCAGATTATTACATAAGGCAAGATAAGCAAAAGCTTAAACATTCAATTTGAATTTATATGGAATGTGAAGAATGTTTGAGAATGTTGAAAAGGGCATGGATTCATGAATCCTTTTCAGACAGAGGAAAACATAGAACTTGAATACTTTCCCAAGGCAGAGCAGCGAGCTGAATCCTACCCTTCACACTTAAAAGTATTCAACAGGCAATGATTATGAATGAAACAATAAACTTTAACAAGAAACATATGAAAACAGAGAAAAACATAATGCTAAGTTGTTACCGCAGGGATCTTATGAAACAGAGCTGCAAACTTTCAATTAAATCTCTGTCAACTATACAATAAAACTCTATATTCTCCTCACACCTCTGCCAGAATTATCTGACTCACAAATGGTTTTTCAATACAATAAATGGGACCAAGAGAAAAGAGATCGACCCAAAACAAGGGATTTGTTTTATCATTATTAACAAATAAAACTAAAAAAACAATTAGCTTTTCTGAAGATAGAATAGTGTTCCTTCTTCTACTAGAATCTGTTGATGACAAATGAAAGGGCGGAAACTGTAGCTGAAGACCCTTTAAATTTGCAACTGAAGAGAAAAATGGGCAATCGAACCTATCTTTCTACCACGGTGGATATCCTTTGTTTAAATTCTGGCTTTAACTTTAACTCTTGGTCCATATTTGTGAGCCAGCTGTAGCTACCCCATCACCGCCTCCAACGTTTGTCCGACATAACTGATTTGTATTCAAAAGATGATTTGTAATTTTTAAGGAAACCCGTCATCTGGTTTATGGTGCGTGTTAACAAATGGAAGCCATCTGGTTTATAAATTCCTATTTTTAAGTCGTGCAGCCCTCCGACTAAAATAGCCTTGGAAAATACAATGTTTCATGTGAGTGGGGAGCTAATCCATCATGTGAATGAAATTTTCGGCCATCAAGACCAACCCATGATGTAGCTGCTTTTGTATCCGAGTGATGGCGATCGTGGCCATGGTCATCGTCATGGTGAGCATGGTGGTGGTCGTGAGAATGAGCAGGCCGCATTGTAATATCTTCGGACTCCATTGATCAAAGCTTGTTTGACAAAGCATGTGAATCATCTATATTGCCTTCACTGGCATGTATGCAAACTGCAATGTCAAGAACCAGAGGATTCTGTCAGAGCTATATTTCTGTGGCTTGCAAATGAGAGGTATATATCCCAGGTAAGAGCAATAACATTGGCTGTAAGAACCTGAAGTTGCCAATGCATAGTGCGCTGCAAGTGCGTAGCACGCTTGAGAATTTACACAGGCTGGGGAGGCTATATGCGTAGCGCGCCCTATATGGGTAGCGCGCCTCCTGTGTGAGTAGCGCGCCTCTTACACCTCCAGCCTTTAGTTTTGAAAACGAGCTTTCACCCTTCTAAACTACAATTCTACCTATTCTCCAAATTCAAATTCAAACTCTTTTTTGAATTATGTATTGAGAGCTACATAATTATCATGTTACCAAACAGTTCACCACTCATAATAAACATGAAAAGTAGGAATTCTGTAAACTTGTTTTCTAGCAATCCATGCAACATTGTTTCCAAAAACTGTGAATTCGGGGCTCCAGTTGAGCAAGTTCTCCTTGTTTCTAAAGAGTTTTCTTTGTTTTCTTTTGCAGGGATGGTGACTTGTCTTGGCTCGACACTTTTTTCACATTAATACAAACTCTGCCTTTCAAATTCCCTTTTTGATTTTCTGAGCTTGATTGATGGCTCTTCTGTTGATTGTTTTGCAGGAGCTACTGAAAACTGACAAGATGACAAGGGCTGCCTGAAGAATTAAAAATTTGGAACACCTTATCAATCGTGTTTTAAACAAACTTAATAATTTCTTCTTTAAAACAAAGTTTTAAAGAAGAAATGTCCTTCAGCATTATTAATAATGTGAATTTTGAAGTGAAACCTTATTGAAGCTCTCTTTGGCCTGCAAGAGTTAGTGAACACTTTTGGAAACAAAACCCTGGACTCAAGGATTAAAATGACCCTTTTTGACCAAACTGGTATTTGGTGACTGCAAATGATGAGAAATGAACCTTGGTGAATTTGACTGCAACGGGCTGACAAGACGGAGTCTAACACAATTTACGGGAGCTTATGCTTCTACAATTGTGGAAAAAACCACTGAAATACAATAGTTATTGAAGGAAAAGGAAGACAAAATTATGCAGTTAAAACAGAGTATCGAGATCGAGAAACAAAATATTTCTGATCAAAGCTAGGACAACCCATTGAGCTCCAGAATAATTTTAATGCCCTTAAAGTCCAACATGAATCTGATTTGCAAGCTCGGGACATTTAGATAAAGAAATTCCAAAACATGATTGAACAACTTAAAGTGAATCCTAAATTAATAGAGTTCAAAAAGGAATAACGAGATTTAACTACTCTCCTTGTTGAATAAAAAATTGTATTATATCAAAAGTTAGCTTGTATTTATGATTTGTGTCACACAACCAATTTCCTAGTGGACCAATTATCGACCATAGAATGTATTTTTATGATATTGAAGAAGATATTGCAGGTTTAATAACATGGCAACACAACATTTATGGGAGATTAGTTGATATCCCTAGGATAGAGGAGTCACACAAAGAAATAGTCTTCAGATAATGGGAGATCTGCCTTAAGCACGCAAAGATAACAATAATCAATGCAAGGGATATCTCTAACAACCTCATTGAAACCATCAATGATAATTTCTTTCAGGTGAATCTCATTTCAAACTTCCCTGAGGGAGCTGGACTAGATATCAAACTACTAACCAAAATGTGGCAAGAATTATCCAAAAAATGGGCCGAAACAATGAAGCTACCTAAAGTTGACTAGGAATGGCATTGGCAGTTCTTAGTCAAGCCTCACAGCCTATGGTTAATGCTCAGATGCCTATCCAACACAACCACCCACATGTTGCTAGCGTTAAAGGATGCCATATTTACCAATGAAATGTGGATTCAACCGAAGACTCCACCTGAATTGAAGCCCATGAAATATATTTACGAACTTCAACAACGAATGGGAGGGTAGTCCTCTTCACAGGCTTAGTCAAGTTGTTATAACAAATTCTAAAATTGTCTTTTTAATTTATTTTAAGCGTTGTTTGTTAAAACCACTTCATGCTTTTTGTCTACTTTGTTGTATTTGTATTTCATTTTGATACTACAAAACCTCTCCATTTGTAAGGAGAAGGGGTTCTAAATTTTGGAAAGAAGGATTTTGTTTGCAGTATTATAACTCAAGTTTATATACTAGAAAGTTGAACCACTACTATTTTCTCATGAGCAGAGTTACAATATATCAGGTACTACTATCTGTTTACTATTGCTTTGCTTAAGAGTTGAATGGTTATTTGATTAAGTTTATCATATATGTGTTGTAAGCAATCATACATTTTTCACTACTGATATGTGTGATTGAAATCATATATTATATGTATAAACAACAAAATCTTATATGTGTAACGAATTCATCAACTAATTTAATGAAATATTTAATTAAATTAGTTATCATTATCTACTTCATTGGGGGAATTTGGAGGTCTAAAACGGGCCTCCTAAGGAAATTATAAAATAATAGTGGAAATAATAAAATAAGATTAGATTACATCATTAAATTTTAGAGGGAAAAAAGAAAAAAACTATTTTTTCAGCTCATATTTTCAACTTATCTCCATATGGGTTTACTCAAATTTTGAGCAACAACACCTGTTGGATGCATAATTTGATTCCTCATCCAAGGAATACCCATGTTTCGTACTTTCTATGGACCCTGCTACACGCAAATGAGAAACACATGAAAAACGTGATTGCAATAACGTTTTTTCATGTATTTCTCATTTTTCATGTAGCAAGGTTCATCGAACGTATGCAACATAGGTACTCCTTGGATGATGAATCAAAGTTTTCATCCAATAGATACTCCCACTTGAAATTTGAGTAAAAGCTTAGGAAGATAAGTTGAAAATACTAGTTGAAAAAGTAGTTTTATTATTTTATTATTTTTTGTTAGTTTTACTTTTTACTCCAAAAATGGTGAATCATCCCCCATGGTTGACATCATCATCTTGAATCCTATTGGTTCTTATAAAGTTTATTTTCGTTGTACAATTTTCTTAGGAGGCCCATTTTATACCTCAATATTTCTCTAATGTAACCTCATAATAAGAAGACAATCTATATTGTCATGTTGCTTACGAGATCCTTTTGAATCACATATACAGATAAGATTTCTCGAGACAGATATTTAGTTTAAGTACTCTTTGTTTTTAGTTTTAACTATATCATAGCACCAAACTTATATACTCCATCCATTTTTATAATTTATTTTAAGGGAAACTGGTTCTATAATTTATAGTCAGAGTCACCATCCCGAACGGAAAAGGATTTGCTCTAAGGTCCTGACTAGTTGGTCTTCCCCCAATGTCGAGGTAGACATTTCGAGCCTTCAACATAACCATATAAAACCAAAGGAGAATACTCTATTCTATATCACCCAATCATGAAACAAATGATAATTCCGGCCTACAACTATCTTAAGAAAAAATTCCAAATCACTTTCCAGTTTTTAGGTTACTAGGTTTATTAACACAACAAGTTTAAGATCATAAACTTACAAATCCAATCCTGACACAAGTCAGGTTCAATAAAGTTATCAACTCATTTAGGAATAACTTAAAGTCTTGTTACATTCCTTATAATCCCAGGTTATAATACAAGCAACGAAATTTCCAAGGTTCATATGCTAGACGTGATTTATGTGGTGACATGAGATTTTAGAAGTTTGAAGGATATCCACTCTTATATCAACAATACTTCAAAAATTATGGATCCAATTCACACTTGAAGATATTTACGTAGCCACACCTTGTAAGACATCATATATATAATCAAACTATAAATTTATCATCAAAGTGATACTAGATCGATCATCTCTTGATCTTAGAACAAAGTAATTTAGAGTTTAGAATGATTTTATCTCCATGATCCAATATATGTAATGGTTCATTGATTCACATAGTCATATAAATAGAGTGATTAAAAAGGATCTCACACTTATAATATCAAGTTTCCATATCCAAATACCAAGTGATCAGAATCAAAGTATTGAGTAAATCTGGAGAAAACAAAGTTTAAGGAAATGACAAACATAGATTTGTTAAGTTAAATAACCCACACAGTGGATATGCCAAGATTGTAATAAGATACAAAACAATCCTATATCTACAAACCACAAAAGACATATACAAACAGAGGGGTCTTGAGCTGGTATGGTGGTCCCTACCATTCCATCTCACACCCTTGTTCAAAAAGTAAAGTTATAGAATTGAAATGACTATAGATACATAAGAGATAAAGAGAGGAATCTGACATTAAAAGCCTTTTACTAAAATTAAGTCAATATTTTACATCAAAAAACATATACTCAAGGTCCCAACCAACACAATAAGACTATAATAACATCCCCCCCCCCACATAGGCCATGGCTGGGATTTTCATAAAAGTTACAGTATAATTTAGGCTTTCACAAACATTTTTTTCAATCGTGGAAAATTGTGCATTTTTAACAAATCCGCCTTAAAGAACCCTGTGTATCTCTCAAACCATGGCGAATTTTGGAAAATGGCCTTCTCATTACTCAGTTTCCTATATTGGGAAAAAAACCCATGTTCCAAATTTTGATATTCACCTTCTTCTGCATGAAAACCGAGGAGGAAGTTGGCATTTTGAAAATTGGTGCGGATATGGGGTTGACTTATTAATTTGCTCTTAGAAACTCACATGTGTGACCTAGGTGAATTTTGACTAATATGAGAGCATGAAAACATCATTATGAACAAAATCCATGTTCGGTTTTCCCCCGGAAGTGTGTTAATAGGTCAAGCGCCAAATTAGTGCAGGAACAAACCAAAAATTTGTTTCAAATAGAAGTTGGTTGAACAATTGTTTATCCGTAACTCCATATGTTTTCCCGAGAACCTTGACATGCCAAATATGTGCGAAGTGCTAATTACAACACACACAATATTTTCTTAGTGCAATAATTATCAAGAGTGCATGATCATGCGACAAGATTAAGGTTGAAATCTCATGCTACATAGAAAAGAAGAAAACATCCATAATTACTCATGATATTATATAAATATTCTTAAATCACTAAAAATAAAGAAAATTTATTACTTTATCTCTTCATGCTTATGTTTAAGAGAGTTAGCCCAAAAGTGTGTAAAATGACGACAATAACTATGAGAACTAAGTAAAAAAAATGAGGGAAAACAATGTATTAAATATGACAAAATGGAGGCCTGATAGGGTGCATGATGCACAAAAGAAGAAATTTGACATGATTTGGAATGGATGGAGATCAAGACTCTCTCAAAACATTTCTTGGCATAAATATAACAATATTGATCAACATCAAGGATAATCTCGGAAAGAATGAAAGGGAGTTAACAATGACAACTCCATGGAATATATTATAGCTTGGTAATCAACTTTGATCAATGAGCATATTGATTAAAATTGAATGCATGGAGAGAGATACTTGTACAATATGGAGAAGGATCATGCGAAAGGATGTTGATCTCAAAGAATCAAATGCTTTGATAAAAGTGGCGATCATGATAAGGTGATTCCAATATTAATATTTTGATATTGGTTGTCTGATTGACATATTATTTTTCTACCTGGAAGGATGTTGTACAAATTTATAATGACAGTTGAGGTAAGTTCAATTGTTGGTATTGTACTTGATTGAGTAATGGTCTTGAAAATATTGAATGATTATGTATTCAAGATGTTTATATTATTATCTTTGGATTGATAGGTAACATTATGATAATATAACATGATGTTCAATTTCATGTTAGAGCGAGCTATGATTAGCCCTATTTTGATAGGCTCAATATAATGCATTCATTGATGATGACTAAAGGAAAGTGATATGAAAGGTTGATGGCCTAAACCCTGTCACAATATTGAAGGAAGAAGGAAACTCCACAACATCTAGGAAGAAAGAAGCTCAATACGATGAGATACAAAGGAAAGAAGGAGCCATACAACTATTTCCATGAAGAACTGATAGCTGATACATATATGAAGACAAGTTAAAGAGTTTGTGGTTATGACTTCCCAAATTCAAAGGAAGTTCATAATCACTTATATATTTGAGAGGGAGTAAAATAAGTATCCTTGATGGCATAAAAATAATCAAGGATCAATTCCCTAATTAAGAGGGAATGGGGATATGCTCTCTGGTTGAGAGGGAGTGATGATGAACATCACATTTGTATTCCGCTCTTCATGTTTCATGCACTTGACCAGGACTAAAAAACATACATATAAGTGAAGGCCATAGAGGGAGAATGGAGAATGAAGGATTGGATAAGCATTTGATATTTCTTTGAGGATAAAAAGTACAAGATAGGATGTGGACTGACACCCTTTGAGGATTGGATAGGTACTAAAGACAAGAGTAGTCGAAGAGGATTGATATTCTTTGAGGATTGGGAATTAAATATAAGAATAGTCCTAAAAGGACATACCTAGTGAAGATTGTATAGGGTATGTACCTTGAAGAGCTAGTGTGGTATCTCATGTAAATCCTCCCAACATTATGCTCTCATATAAGAAATAACTTGTCAATTTAATGCCTTACTGTGTTGACAATGTTGGTCATGATGTTGATGCTTGAGATGACTCGCGAATTTGAATATTCTTATGATAACTCTTCAGTTTGAGAATATCCTTGTACCAGGTGTACAATTATGAATACCTCCCTAGTCAAGAGGGAATTTTGGAAAATGTAACTAGTTTTGGTCTTCATAATTATCATTATACTCATGTCAATATGTATATCTTATGTAACAAGAAAAATAAGAAAGAAAAATGTTGAAAATGAAACAAGAAAATCCTAATTTAATTTTGTCCTTGAATTAAATTAGGAATAAAGTTGTAATTCTGCATCACAAGACAACTTGTAAGAGTTAACTAACTTAAATTGACTTAGTTGGCTCAATTAATTCATTTAGAGTGTCTCTTACATTATAGAAGCCTTGTTTGAGTTTATTTTGAGTTGTAATTAATTAATTCAGTTTAATTGAGTTAAAGTAAGTTAAACTAGTTCCAAATGATGGAGGAACTAGTAGGAGGTCAACCAGTGGGGTGCTGCTTGAGGTGTTCAACTAGTTAATTTATGATTCACTCATAAATAACTCATGCATGTCAGCTATGAGAGTTAACTAGTTGAGATTGGAGTTCAGGCACAATGTAATATCAAATGTATAATCATCCAAATTGTACAGGTGGTGCATGCAGTTGGAGGAAGGCCTATGAGGATTACACAATTCATATTGAGGAATTTCCTTAATTAATAGTGGGCCAATTCACAAGGAAACAACGAAAGGAAATAAGGACTTGGGCAAGAATAAATTGGGTTAAGTATTGGCCTGGGCTTGTCTATGAAGGAGCGAGACAAATAGAGACAGTGCAGAGGTTCTTCAGTCTTAAGAAAAGAATTGTAATCTTCTCATATTTTATTACTAATGCAATACAGATAACAAGGGTTTTTAGCCATGGATTTCCCCAGGAAATCATTGTGTAATGTGTTGATTGAATTCTTTCTCTTTTATGCTTCATGATTTCACGATCATTTAATTATTTCTGTTGATGAGTAGAGTATATTCAAGTCTTTTGTTTTAGTAAATTACAATTAGTAGTTTGAATCTAAAAGGAATTTCTACATGGTATTAGAGCAGAAATCACTCTAGAAGAAGAGAATACGAGTTTGTCTTTTGCAGGAGAAATCAAATTTGTAATATCATTCTTTAGAGCCAGCGAGATGTCGTTCTACAAATTGAGACTTGAATATACCCTTGAGGGTAGTTCAAAGTATATTGCTTGGAAGGATAGGATGGAGGTAGTGTTGGAAGGCAACAGGATGAAGGAATTCATAGACACTGATATTTCTGAGCCTCCAACAACTGATGCTCAAGATCTGGTAGAGTGGAAGAAATGTGCTACAAAGGTATGAAGGATCATACTAGAAAGAGTTTGAGATCATATTGTCTCCAACATCCATGGGAAGAAGACTTCATATGCAATGTGGAAGGCCTTGATAGACCTGTTTTAGAACAACAATGACCACCAAAAGCTGGCGCTAAAGGAAAATCTCAAGAAAATCAAGATGGAGAAGGGCGACACAATACCAAAGTACTTGACGAATTTCGCCCAATGTTGGGATCAACTTATAAGTGTTGGTGTTATAGTCAATGAAGATGATATGATCATCCTAACACTTCTAGGCCTTCCTAAGAGATGGCATAACTACCAAGATTGAATAAATGGGAGGAAGAAGATACCAGTGTGGGAGCATTTGTGGTCTGATTTGGTGCAAGAAGAGATTTGGTGAAACACTAGAGATGGATCTGCATTCAAGCATGATGATGAGGAGAACTATGCATGGACTGGAAAGGAAAAGAAAAGGAAAGGCAAGTCATCCCATTCCAAATTATATCCCAGTTAGGGTGGAAAGAAGAAGGACTTGTTGAAGATTAAATGTTTTCACTGTCATGAGCTAGGACACTATGCCACGAAGTTTCTGCACAAGGCCGACAAAAAGCGCTCAGGAGGAGTGACATATGAAGCTCTTGTTTCACAATTCTTGTTGGATTTCATCCTCATTGCTTGCATGGTGACACTGTTGATCGATAGTGTGTGGTATCTGGATATTGGAGCCTCATTCCATATGATCAACAACAAAGAATTCTTTAGTGACTTGGAGGAGAAGGACCTCTAGACGCACATCAAAATGGGGGATGATGGAAGATATAACATGTCTAATATTGATACTATTACTTTTTAGAGGGAGTCTCGTTATCCTCTCACATTAAAAGATGTCATGTATGTTCTACGTCTAAAGAAGAATTTGGTTTTAGTTGCTATGTTGGAGGACAGTGGCTACGATGTGATATTTATAAAAGGAAAGGATTTACTTTGTCACATAGTGTTTGGTCAATTTAGTGTGATCTAAATTGCTATTTATATTGTCAACTCGGGGTTCGTAAACTGACGAAGTGAGGTGTACTATATGTACTTAGATAACCATTTTCTTAGGTTTTTGTCATTTTAATCTTTTTAGTTTGTTTTTGGATTTTATTCTTTTCTTAATGTGTGGTGATGAAAGTGAACTGTGAAGTGTGTGGAGTGTAAATGGTTATGATTTCTATGCTTGAAAAATGCTCAAAAGGAAGCTTTACAATAACTGAAATGAAACCAATCCTTAGGAGAAAACAAAATGCATCAAAAAACGAACTAATGGCAATGGCCCAGTATCCTTGCTGCTGAAAATGAAAAGAAAGCAAAAAGTTGAAAGACAACTCAAACTTAAAGTAAAGTAGCTAATTCACACTACTTGAGCTTTTTAGATCCTTTGCCCCTTGGCTCAATCTACCTTGGGAAAGTAATCATGAGCATAACAAGCAATATGATATTTAACTGTTCAAGAAAATAAATTGCATAAGGAAACTAATCACACTACTTGAATTCTTCAAATCCTTTACCCCTCAGCTCAATCTACCTTGGGGAAGTAATCATGAACATAACAAGCAATATGACAACTAAATGTAAAAAGAAATTAATCACACTACTTAGACTCCTTTAGTTCTTTACCATTCAACTCAATCTACTTTATGGAAAATAACTATGAGTAATTAATATGACACTTAAATCACACCACAGTTAGTGATCTTCTGATCTCCTGCTGATATAGTCATTTGACCACAGAAAGAAATCATAAAATTATTAAGTAGTATGACATCTAATTTAGCAGAAAAAGAAATAAACAAATAACAATTGGAAAAGGACAATGCTGAATGTAAATTGCAGGAAATAAAGGTTAGCAAGCAGGACAAGATAATCACATATGCCAAAAGTTATTAAAGCAAATAAAAGATTGCCCGGGCTGCCTAAAAGGACCTGCAAAAAGCACTGATCAGTTTGTAAAGACAAAGATATAAACAACAGAAATCATAAAGCAAAACATCTTATGTACAAACTAATGACAAAATAAAAGCATAAAGAAACGAAACAAATACTTTACAGGGCTTCAGTATGCAGGGGCCCTCTGCCACTTCAGCCAATCAAATGATGACAAAACTATCTTCAGAACAATCTACTCATGTATTCAAATCAGCAACATGTAAAACAGTGGGGTGGTATAACCAACATCGTGCGGAAATTACATAATAGCTCAGAAATTCTATGCAGTAAAAGTCTCCTTACAGCGTTTGAAAACGCGTTATTTATAATGTAAAAGTCCTACAGCTAACTAATCAACAACTTAGGCTATTAACTGTGTGCCATGGACACGTAGATCTCATGAGCCGAGATCTAGTTAACTGTCGTTATGCTTCTTAAATCCTGGAGTGGTGGGCTGTTAGATTCGTTGTTCAAAAACGATCCTCAGGTGCGCTGGAGCCTCCGTGAGCTGGGAACTAGGCCACGTTTCATTCACGTGCCTTTAACAGTAACGTGCCACCGCTGGACTCTTCGGTTGGCCACGTCTTTGATTTAGGTTGACCACGGCTTCAAAATGATGATTTGGACGGTTCAAAGGGACACGATCCATGTACATGCCATCTAGAGCTTGCCCATATGGCTCGTTCCTTCAGAAGACACTTGGAGCACAGCCTTTAACAAAATGGCTGCGGAATCCTGTGCGGGCTGCGGAAACCTATGCTGGCTACGGAAATTGACAAGTTTCCACAGCTGCATGAACAAAAGACTAAACCAAACAACAGACATCAGTATAGTTAGAAAAACATAAAACAGTCCTTTTTAAACTATAATGTAATGATTCAACCACTGGATGAGTGAAGTGAATGGAGTATGAGGGTTAAGAGGGTGTAGGAAGGTTAATGTCCCTTGTTTATCAAATCTTCTAGGTGACTCGACATCGACAAATTCATTCGTACCTAGCAAGATTTGTTTAGGCATATTGACTCTCATTGTCATCAATGGTGAGAGTTCTCGCGTTGACTAGTGGCATCCATTAATGGCCACTAAGCCAACAATTTCCTACTATGTTCGACATCAGAACATCTTTTCACATAGTAGGAATTGTGCCAACGAGTTTTGAAGACATGAAGACTATTATTTTCAGCATTTTTGGAGCAGATTCAGCAAGTTTTAGTAGAAGCAATAAAAAGTCATCTTATCTCTCTATCCATGAATCCTCTTGTTCAGCCACTTGAAGAAGAATATGATCAGAAATTT
>APFE030079306.1:0-17915 GCA_000404065.3 Pinus taeda | reverse complement strand
AATAGTCTAGAAAGAGTCCAAAAAGAGAGAAAAGTGCCATATACAATAGAGACATATATCTACCATGGACAATAGTCCGTAAAATATAATTGAGAAACATAGTCATGTTCATAATCAGAACTAGACATCAGAAACAAAAAGCTATCAAAAAAGGAAAGTGTACACCCATTAGGGGAGTGTTATACGACCATTTTCCAAAACATTCCCCTGAGAGAGTTTAGTGTAAAATATCTATCCATCTGTGTCCCTTATGCCCAATTTTGATAATGAGTTAGCAACCATGTTGAATTCGTGGAAGACATGTTGTATATGGAAGTTCTGGGATGTATGAGTGAGAGAGAGGGTGTGTTCCTTCCAG
Organism: Pinus taeda; assembly: GCA_000404065.3. Classification (NCBI taxonomy): domain Eukaryota; kingdom Viridiplantae; phylum Streptophyta; class Pinopsida; order Pinales; family Pinaceae; genus Pinus; species Pinus taeda. Next base: position 17,557 of record APFE030079306.1, on the reverse strand, counting down.
TTTCGAAGTAGGGGAAGATCAAAGTGTGATGTGCCAGAAATGCCCTCAATGATGCTTTTAGAATCACCATATATATGCATATGGCGTACCTATTTGCGAATAGTGAACCAGAGAAGACCCCATATGGCCACCAGTTCAGCCTTAGTGTTGGTACCCAAACCACCATTCCAATGTAACCTGTAAGCCAAGTCTCTGTCCATCAGAAGAACCGTACCGCATCTACATTTTTGTTCTTGCGTCATGCCATCAAAAAATCTAGCAGACCATATAATCGAAGGGCAAATGTGTCGAGCTGTAAAATCTTTGGATTTGGTAGGCGCAGTTTCATGTGCTCAAGTCATCCCATAATTTTTCCAACAATACATAAAACTTTATGTAACTTACCCCTAAAGATGACATGATTTTGAGTTTCCATATTTCCCAGAGGACAAACGATGGAACGAATACCTATAAACTGCCACACTCCACGCCCCACTTAAGGTAAAGTTCAACAGAAGTAACGTGAGTAACAACAATACCAAGAGAGGAAAGGTGTAGGACCAAACCTGCATAGAAAAAGTGCAAGTAAACAACAAATATTCAACATATTCCCGATCAAAACCACATAATGGACATATTCTCGGACCCAGGAAACCTCTCTTGCACAAGTTGTCCCAGGTGAGGAACTTATTCTTCCAAGTCAACCAGAAAAAAGACATATTATTTTGAGGGGGACCTTCAGTCTCTAGATAGAAAGAAACTAGTTTGTTGTCAAAGTTCCCAACATCTATTGTAAGATGTAATGATATGTATTAGCCACTACCTAGAGCCCTTATGGATAATGCCACCTCAGATGACTTTGTCGCGTGACATATTCCTACATAATCCTGCGTCTCTGAGAACTTGAATGTAGAGGTTCCATTCAATAGCCATATGAACATGCAGACCAACCTGTGTGCCTCCATCTAGATTGGCATACAATGTTCCCAACCTCTGATTACTTGGTCTAAATAGAAAAGACCCATACATTGAAGTATGTTGATGGTGTCTGCTGATAGGATATTTGTTGCACTAACTCTAGCAATCCTATCATGGCCTATTAACATTAAGTTTCCCATGCCGAACGTCCATTTCACCCTCTGGAAGAACCATGACTTGATCTTTTGAAAGCTAGACCATATGTAAGATCCTTATTTGATACCAATCTCCTGCATCACAAACTAGTAAGTAATGTGTTATTTCCTTAGGTATTTAGCAGCAATGATTTTTCCCCAAATACCCCCACGACAAATTCCACGCCATAAAGAATTCAAAAGTAATGAAACTCCAAAAACTTGGGTATCCAAAATCCCCCATCCATCAACAAATTTTGGCATAGAAATGGACTCCGAGGCTACCAGATGAAATTTATGTGTAGATCTCGTGCCCAACCATAAGAAACAAGCGAGGCGAGATAGAATCAAGTTACGAATATGAGCCGGGAGGGAAAATAAATGTGACCAATATGTCGTCATATACTGTAGAACCGATTGTATCAATGTGAAACAACCACCAAGAAAGAGACAATGAAACGACCAACTTTTTAGTTTCTTGTCAAATTTTGAAAGGAGCTAAGCCCAATCATCAAATCTATAACAAGATTCTAAAGCCATGGTAGGTAAAACCTTATTGTAAATGGGTCATATTCACACCAAATTGGTCTATAATGTATCTGATGTTGGAGTCATTGCCACAGGAAAAATATAGACAGGATTTGGGGTCATTTATAAACAGGTCGGAAGAAGCCCCCATCCTCTAGAAAATGTGAAATAGAGTCTTCCATTGCTCCCTCTTGATAACACCAAATGATAAATTATCATCCACGAAGAAGAAGTGTGTGATGCTTACTTGTGGAGCCATCCATAGACCCTAAAATTTGTCTAATCTCTGTGCAACATTGATCTTTGTGTTGAAACCATCCATGACCAATAAAAAGAGTGAGGGGGATAATGAACACCCCTGTCATAGCCCTTTGTGTGCTCTGAAAAAATTTGTGGGGTAACCATTAATCAGGATGGCAAGCCAAATATTGGTCACACATGCCATGATCCACTTGACATTTCCATATTCCAAACCAATCTTAATGAGTATGAGTCGAAGCAATCTATAGTATACACAATCATAAGCCCTCTGCAAATCATTTTTCATGACAAATGCCTCCTCCTTCTTGGTATGAATGGAGTGAACACATTCTTGTGTGATGGCGATGGCATCATGTAAGGATCTACCTGTAAGAAATCCAAATTGTTCGTTTGATATGTGGACCAAAAGAACTCCTTTAATCCGCTTAGTGATGACCTTGGAGATGATCTTGTACACAATATTACACAAAGAAATAGGTTTGAATTCTGAAAATGAAATAGGGGTGGAAACCTTGGGAATCAAGGCAATGAAAGTAGCCATGATGGAGCCAAAGATGCTCCTCCTGATCTGTGATTCATCAACCATATCTCGGAGAGTCCCTCCCATCAAATCGAAAAAGTGTAGGAACAATTCAATAGTCCATCCATTGGGACTAGGGCATTTGTCCTTGGCAAAATAGCTGAGTACTGAGTGAATTTCCTCCAAAGAAATATGGTGATTTAGATTTGCATTCGCTTCCTGATCGAACATCACAGGCACTCCTCCACAACCCACAAAAGATCTTCCATATTCACACCATCCCTCTCCTTAAAGAGTGCCCCCAAAAAAATTATAGCTTCCCTTCGAATATCTGCATCTGAGCATTTGAGTGATCCATCTGTGCCCCTGATATTCAATATAACGTTAGAGTTCCTCCTCTGATTTTCAAACTTGTGAAAAAAATTTAGTGTTTCAGTCACCCCCCTGTATCCATGTGGCCCAACTCTTTAGCTGCCAAGTGTCTTCCTGAAATTTCAAGATTTGTTTACGCCTCTGTTCCATAGCTTTGATGAAGTCAAGTTCCATCTGAGAGGGTCGATCCTCCACGAGACAAGAACTAAAGGCACAAATCTCCTCTATCAAACAACATTCCACACCTATTTAACCAATATGTTGAACTTCTCGTCCTCAAGCTAGGTATGATTGAACTTGAAAGGAATACCCTTCTAAAATGTTCCATCCTCCACCGAAGCAGAATGGGACATTGTTAAAAAATGAATAATTTCACCACCACCAATCACATATTACCCAGGATTTCCAGAAGGCTCTGGTGTACTAGAAAATGATCCAATCTCTTGTCGATATAGTCCTCCTTTCTTCTACCATTATTCCAAGTGGGCCGGAGGGGAGAAGGGCATACATTAATCAAATGGTTGTCCTAAAAAAGTCTAGCTAGTTGTTTCAAAAAGGGGTCCCTTGGTCTCGTGGACCCCCAAAATTCATCTCTAGACAACGTCAAGTTGAAATCCCTTGCAATGATCAATGAAGGGCTATCACGAATGTTTGGGTTCCTGACCTGATCCCAAAAAGAGTGTTTTTTGGAAAAAGGAGCATAAATGTTCCATATGTGAAGCTTCTCACAAGATTCCCTGAGATGTCGAGAGAGAAAACTACCAACAAAGAATTTGTAGGCCTTGGAATGTCCCTAGGAAGGATCCCATAAAGTAATTAGACCACAGGATAAACCACAGGAGTCGACGACCACCATATACAAGTGTGGAAAAATAAGATGGAAGTACACCAGAGATTTGGCAGAATCGACCATGGTTTCTTGGATGGGAACAACAAAAGGTCGGAAGGAAAATAGGAGGTGGTGTAACGATAGTCTTTTAGCAACATCCTACAAGCTGTGCAAATTGAGGGAGAGGATGGTCATGATGGGCTAGTAGCAAGGGGCATACGATCTCTAAGGCTCCCAAAACAGGATGAATCAAGAATCGGGATATCACGCAGATCCCCAAAATCCAAATTTATGTGCAAACCCTGTGATTGCCCACGAAATGTCGGCCACCGTTGCTAGCCTTATGTCGGGTGGTGATAATCTTAGCAGAGGATGGGATGATGATAGGGAAAGAGGCACCACCAATTCCTTTGTCAATGGTAAGAGCAAAGAGATCCATGGCCGGGTTAAGAAAGATAAATTCCATATCACTTTCCACATAATTGCGCGGAGAGGGGGGAGAAATCGAAACAAGAGGGGAGGAAGAGCCATCATGTGGGAGGGAAGAAGTCAAAGGCCCCGACCTATTGGGACATGAAGAAGGTCCAGGGAAAGCAGTATGAGGTGGACTAGGCATATCCACGTTATCACTCGAAGGAGGAGGCAAAGGAAGTTCATGGGGCGGACGAGTCGTGTGGATGGAGAGATCCTAGAAATTCGTAATACGAAGGAAAGGATGGGATTTAGGTTCAATATCAACATCACGAGAGGAGTGAGGAGATTGAGATGGAATAGATAAATAATTATGTACACAATGAGATGGGCCATTCGAAATAGTGAAAGTACTTGAATCCGAAGCCGACACTGGCATAGAAGCACCACAATCCTGTCCGTTATTATGTCAGTCCTGCAGAGAAGAACCAACGGTAAGTTGGAGTTGGAGGCATTGGTCAAGGAGGTGGCCAGTATGGTGGCACATAAAACATCTAAACGAATGCCCCAATTGTCAATACATTGAACAATGTGCAGGGGACCCCATTCCAAAATAATGTCTTCCAAGCAAGCCACTTGCATAATCCACCTTGACGAGGATCCAAGCCATCCTCTTATCACAAGCCCCCAAAACCTTAGCATCCATATAGACAAACTCACCCACTGAATTTCTGATCTCCTCCAAAATTTCAACGGCAAGACAGGAAGTTTAACCTAGGTGTATCTGTTAAGAGGAGTGTTGGTGAGTGGGCTAAAGCCCACATACCATTTGCATAGTTGCAAAAAACTATGGTAATGCACCCATGGAGTCTTTAAAATTTTCTGGACATCTGGTTGATGCAGGAAATGGAAGTTGTACCACTGATTCATTAAATGAATGACTTTCGGGGTATAACCCAATAATGGTTTCCACTGAGCCAAAACCCAACCCTCCATATCCATATTTTAAGAGCCAACGAAATACCATCAACCCACTAACGCCCTGTTCGAGAGGCTCTAAACTCGATTGCAAAGGACATCATGTCTGAAACTTAGCATTTTGGGTTCAACAACACTACGAACATTTTTGTACCTCCTCCTTCGACGTGTCGGTCTATTTCTGAAGCCCCATCTTATGACAACATATCATTTGCATGCACATGCAAATATCATGGGGGCGCATGCATAGGGTCAACACCAACTACATGTGCATCGTCCAACTCAGATATCAGATGGCTAATATTGCTATCACAGGACTGCTCCATCTCTAATGTGGCTCGTAGAAAGGTCTCTTGAGCAGAAATGTCCACATCTAGTGATGCCAAGTAATCTTCCATCCACCCCCAGAGCATGTCAAACTAGAATGCGTCTCCACATTAAAACCAACCCCACCTACCACAATCTGGGGTAGAGAAAAATATCGCCCATGACGATGTGTATCATAAAGGCCCATAATAAAAAAGTCTAAAACTGTAGATATTGAGGAAATAATATTACCATCCCCATGCGAGGGAAGAAACACCTGAGGATACCAGAGGGAGTGTATCCACGTAACATAGAAACGAGAGAATAAAAAACCCACGGTGAGATGCTAGGTCACAATGTGCAGTCAGAGAGGAAGGATTAAATGTAGGGAGGCATAAAAGGAAATATATTCCACTAGAATAGGTAATGGGGCCCACAAAACTTCCAATACCATCAATCTTCCCCAGAAGTGAATCACAGAGAATGTCAACCACCCCCCAGAAAAGTAAATTTCACACGAAAACAACTGCAAAATGGAGAACGAAAAAAAAACTAGTCGGAAGTGGTAACCCCAGTGCCAACCAACAAGGACCCAACACCACCCGAGCGGGGAGAAGAGGTCCCAAACAATAATTATTCGTAACAACAACATCACTAATAACCAGTAATCCTCCACCACAAGTTGCATAATCTGAAACTAATATCCTTGAACGGAGGTGATATGCTGAAAGAGTCCTTCCATTTACGACAGGGGCATGGAAGTCAAAATTATCCTTTTTGTTCTATATTAGTAGATGAGTCCCCACCAAATAACCTCTCGAGAGCGTCACTCCAGCCTTGCATTTGTATACAGAAGGGGGGAGTGCAAGGAAAAGAATACTAAAAGGGAGTCCCTATGGGTCATGAGCCAAACTCGATTTAGTACGTAGATGCGAGGAGCTGAAGTGTTCAAACTAGATGCGCGTTATGATGAAAAAGGCACATATGAACAATATAAATATGTGCAACACCTCCAGGAATTGAGAAGTAAACATTATAGTACGCAGAGTTCAAGATATGTCAACCCTATGGTGATCACCAAACATGTAAAATATCGGAAACAAACGGTACCACCCGAGTCTCAATCCTACCCAAACGATAGGGAACACCACGCGAACAATGAAAATATCCACCAAGTTAACATGGAAAACCACTGAAAGCCCATGAACGTAGACTGGACAAAGACATCTGATAATAATGACAATTGAAGAAACCCCTCAGGAACCATCAAATGAAGATTGACCACAACGAAATGGTTAGAGAAAAGTTACCAGTAGACCCCAGAGAAACATGCATATAAGGATAGCAGATGAAAATAAATGGAATGAAGAGATACCCATTAGATATAAAGTGCACTTATGCAGTGCCATGACATATGAAGATAGGGACGTCCAAACACGTATTCGAGACCAACAAATAGGAAATGTGTAACCGCAACCACAAATAAAAATAAAGTAAGAATAAGAGAAACAAAGCACCGGTATTAATGAAAGACACCAAATATTTGAAGCATGTCCATCGGTAGAAGTTACAAAGAGAGATGTTGATGAGCCACCATATCCTCCACTCCCACTTTCCTCACACCCCTATCAGTCAAACTAGTATTAATATTTTATATTTAGTTTACTAATTCAAAAAAACTATTGTGTGAATTATGCATAAACTATTTTGTGAATTGACGCCAAAGGATTTGCATAATTGCTTAACTTTTGAATATTAGGATGTTATTTTAAAATTAGGTTTAGGTTTTTTAATGTTAGATTTAATATTTAGGTTCAATAATATTAAATTTAGGTTTAGGTAGTCAAACTAGTATTAATATTTTATATTTAGTTTACTAATTCAAAAAAACTATTGTGTGAATTATGCATAAACTATTTTGTGAATTGACGCCAAAGGATTTGCATAATTGCTTAACTTTTGAATATTAGGATGTTATTTTAAAATTAGGTTTAGGTTTTTTAATGTTAGATTTAATATTTAGGTTCAATAATATTAAATTTAGGTTTAGGTTTAACATAATTAGGTTAGGTTTGGTTTAGGTTTAATAATTTTATGTTAAGTTTTAGATTTAATAATTTTAGGTTTGGTTTTAATAATATTATAAAAAATATTATTTTAAGTTTATAATGATATTGGTTAGTATAATATATTATTGTATATCTTAGACTTTTGTGAATTTATATTGTAAATAAAGATGTCTTTCAGATCTAATCATATTATTAATCACCAAATCTTAATGATATAATTAAATCGCCAAGACATTTTTATTTAGTTAATAATATGATATTAGTTGTTAATAATAATATTATTATTATTAATAATAATATTTTAATACATTTAGAAAAGCCTACATCATTACCTTTATGATAACCATTTACTGTCTTTCCTTGGTTTAGATTTGGTTGAAAACTATATTTCAGCAAATAATACAATTTAAACAATCACAGAAAGGTGAAAATAGAAAATCATCCACAACTAGAGTAGGACACATTGAAATCTTCACATCACTATAGCATGACAAACAATCAAATTTATGTGGCCTAGTTTTAAGACATTAAGTGTAATCTAATTCTTATTAGTCCCTGCCTTCGGCACTGCAGGGACTCTAGTGATCAGTAGAGCGTTGACTGATCATTAATCGCTTTTTTTACCAAAAATTTTTTAGCTATACCAAAATTTATCTAAACTTTCTAATTGCAATTTCTGTTCACCAATTTTTTACCTAAAGTTTTCATTTCAACCTCTTATTGGAGCCTTCACGTGTCCAGAGGCTACATTCCATGTTCAACAAACTTTCAAACAAAGTTTTTTGAAACTCATGTGGGGTTTTAATTTTTTTTATCAAAGTTAAAACAATTCAATGTCCAACAATTCAATGCAGTGTTTTTTAATTTTTATGCAAAGTTTTGTGTTTTTTAATTTTTATGCAAAGTTTTGAAACTAGTTTTAGACTGCCGCATGCCAAGCTCACACTTCTCCCCAAGCCAACTCTTGTCCACATGTCAACAACTCTCCTCCACATGTCCTACAACTTTACCCTTTAATCACTACTATTCACATCTATTCAATGTACATATTATATAATTAGATCTTCTATAAACATTTGATCTTCTTTCTTCCGCGGTTTACCTCCATGTTGTTGGTTTGTTCGTGCAACACTTGTTTGCTTGTTTGTGCATACCAAACAAGCTCGATGAAGGGTGAAGCAATTGTGTTCCTTTATACCATGCATCGCACTGATGCGCCTTCCTTCTATTCTAGTGACAGCCTTGCTTCCTTGCTTCTCGTACTCCGTTAGGACGATAGATGTTCTGGTTCCATTGATGCACCTTTCTTCTGTTCTAGTGATAGCCTTGCTTGCTTGCTTCTCGTACTCCGTTAGGACGATATACGTTCTGGTTCCAAGTTGCAGATGATAGATGTTCTGGTTCCAAGTTGCGAAAAGATGTTCTGGTTCCAAGCTGCAAAAAAGAGGTAGATTCACAGAACTAGAGCCGAAGCGGTATGTACTGTTCCATAGAGTGTGGAGGACTCTTCTATTTAGTTATTTCTTCTTTCCACTTGCAAAATCAAATAAAAAATGAATCCAATTCAAAAAATGAATCCAAGTGAATGAATGCATTCCGGCAGGAATAGTGTTATTGTGCACATATTTAATTCTATTCTATGCTTTAAACTAATTAAATGTTAATTCTATTCTATGCTTTAAACTAATTCAATGTTAATTCAATTGTAGATAATTAAATTGAATGTTAATTCAATTGCAGATAACATTTAATTCCCAACAGTGGAGAAATCTTCTATTTCTTCTTTCCACCCGTTATTTCAATTGCAGATAATTAAATTGAATGTTAATTCAATTGCAGATAACATTCAATTCCAGACAATGGAGCAACCTTCTATTTCTTCTTTCCACCTACAAATAATGGAGTAATCCTCTATTTCTTCCTTCTACTTGCAAAGTCAAATCAACAAATGCATCCAAGTAAATGAATGAATTCCAGAAAAATAGTGTTATTGTGCACACAATTAATTATATTCTATGCTTGAAAATAATTGAATGTTAATTCAATTGCAGATAGTGGGTAGAGAATCAACTAACCTGCAATGGAATTGGAGGACCAAAAAGGTTCTAGTCTGGGCATTTGGTTGCAAGAGCTAGTTAATGTATCATTATCTAAATGATATGCAATTCTAATGTAAAGAAAAAACAAATAAGCAACCTACAACAAATGCATTTTTTTTGCAACTGTTGGCATCTTTGAACATATTTTTTAGCCCTAATGCAAAGGCAAAAGCAGAGTCACTACTGAGAATAATTATGCATTGTAGATTTTAAAGGAGATCTATAATTGTTATAATTGCAGGAAACTCTCCTAGGAGGGGCAATTTTCTTTTAAAATTATATATGGGCATGCCATAATTTCAAGTTTCAACCAAAACATCAAAAAACAAGAACCAAAAGAAACCTGAACCAAAAGGCATGCCAATATTAAAAAAATCAGTGATTTGGAACTGATTTTTACCAAAATAACATACACATTTAAATTGTTGAGTTTATTTTCTTGGGAAAGGTTTACGGCTTACCTAATGTCACTCACTCCGTGTACATTAGTATGGCTCATACTTCTTGCAATCATTGTTAGAGGTAGGGGTAGTGATTGCCACTCATTTTCTAGTCTTCAACATGTTGGATTATACAATAGAGTCATTCAGATACTGTTCCATGGTTGTGTTTGCACGTACCCACCACAATGCAACAACAATTCGTCTCACTCTGCTCTCGCTGAATTGGGCTTACTCTAGGTTCCAATCTAAGCTTAGACTCCATCCATCCCAGAAACAAGGCGGCATACCACTTCTTTACTTTATTTCCTAAAAAATAAATGATAGTAAAACAAAGTTGATATTGTATTACTGTTATATTATTGAATTTAGGTTGATATTATATTAGTGTTATATTATTATTTTTAAATCTTAATATTATATTATTAAATAAATATTTTAAAATTAAGTTGATATTAATATTGTACTAATTTAAATATATAATATTATTTAAAATATTATATTATTAATATTTGATATTAATAAAATTGGCGAGTTTAAATTTATGACGAAATAACCTTTTTCATGACTATTTTTATGGCTAATTTCAATTAAAATCTGATACTTCAAAACATGAGTTTAAAGTATTTAAAATGCAAAATTTTAGTACTTGAGTTTAAATTGTTTAATGCATAATTCGAGTGCCCCTGGGTTTTTCACAGCGTTGAATCCATTTATGCATTCAAAATTGTATTTTTATAACAAAAAATCTTGAAATTATATTGCTAGATTTTGGTGAACTACGGCGAAAAAGGCTATTTCGTATATAAGTTAGACTACGCCTTAATAAAAATACATAACATTTATAACGTTGATGATGTTATATTAATAAAATGAATACATTATTAATAATTTTAATTTTAATTGGAAATATCCTTTCAATCATTAAATTATTAATTAAAACATTAATTTATTAATAGTTAGTTTATTATAAAATATTTATTAATACGATTGTTATATTTAATAATTTTATATTTAATTGAATCTCATATATATATATATATATATATATATATTATTATATATAATATATTAATGACATATAACAAGTATATTAATTTACATATTTATAATCTCTTAACTAAATTAATATATACATTAACAATATGTTTATTGAGTGAATCCATGAAGATAAGTCATACTTTTGTGGTGTTGAAAATTTCCAAATTTTATTGTTTTATCGAATTGAAGTCCTCAAAATACATATAAGCTTTGTGAATTTTAATTTGGAGTAAAAAGGCAATTTGCGGAGAATTATGTTTTTGTCCTAATGATATTTTTTTTCAAAAAATATTATTGTCATCTAACTTATCAAATTTCCATTCAATTAAATGTCTGTCCTTGCATTTTTTTCGCACATCTTAACATGTATATGTGTGTTAGTACAAAACAACTTTGTATATATATATTATATATATTATATATGAGAGAGAAGAGGGGGAGAGAGAGAGAGCGCACTAAATAATGCTATATTGAAACTTGCAAAATTATATTATATATATATATATATACTTATATATAAACAATTGCACTCTGGAAAATTTTATTTTTTTATGCAAAATTATATTTTTTTATTATTTTTTGAAGTCTATGAAATAATATTTGAATTTCATTTTTCAAACACATGTTAATTCATGTTTTTTTTCTACTATTTAAATAAATTTAAAAACCAAGAGTATCCTTTTGAAGGGGACTCATAAATGAAGTGAATGCAATTTTTTGAAATTTTTTTATTTTGGATTATTTTATGTTATTTATTTTTCATTCAGCCCCTTCAAAATTGTCCAAAAAAATTCACGCATAAGGTTCAAAAGAAATCATATGGAAAATATCATATGAATTAAAAAAATATCAAACTCATATGCCCATTGGATAGAGGATTCCTTCACGAATCCAACATGATCAACTGTACCACGTAAGGACAAATATTGCCTTAAGTCTGCCATGCTACAAGATGGTGTTTCAAAGAAATATATAGAAGGGGAGCTAAAACTTTGTTTTTTTAAGCCTTCGACAACTTGATCGAACACTTAAAAAACTCAATTGAGAGCTTTACATAAAACTTGAAATAGCTCAATCAAGGGTTTAACAAACCCTCGATCGAACTACTGGCAGGGTTAAAAAATAATCTCTTGATCGAGAAATGTAGTTTGACTAATAAAATGTCTCGATCAAGGAATGTAGCTTGACTGATAAAATGTCTCGATCAAGGAATGTAGCTTGACCAAGACAATATCTCAATCGAGTCCCCGTTCTTCTCGAACATCGACCGACTAAGATTGAGGAGCTTGATCAAGCTATTTTAATCATTAACCCCCACCAACCAAATATTAATTGATATTAATTGACATTTCTATGGTTGATGATGTCGCTAGGAGCTTGATTGAGCGTTGCTAGTCATAAATTTCTACCAACCAAATATTCATTGACACACGTAACCAAGAGCTTGATCGAGTTATTACTTGATCAAGCTCCTTTTTCCACCCAACAAAAAATAAAACAGAATACAACAGAACATTTATAGAAAAAATACAAAGAACATGGAACTTACAAAGACACTCACATATTTAAGATAGAAGAAAATGAAAGAAAATGAAATAAGAATGGCCATATAAACCTAGGAATGAACAAAATATGCAGTGAATATTGGTAATCCAAAAAATATGATTAAAAAAATGTAAACAATGGAGAATGAAAGAATAGAACCAAGACTGAAAGTAATACCAGGTATTCAAAAATTGAGATGCAACAACAACTAAAGAATCCATAAAAAAAATGGAATTGCATAAAGTCCCTGATAAAATTGATGATATCCTTGATAGTGGTTTTCAATGATGGATCCATTTTTTAAATGACTTAGATTATTTTGAGATAAACATGCATAAGGAAATTTTCCCATAATTGCAATAATGATGGTTCATGGTAAACCAATAATCAATTGTCATGATAAATGAAGGTTTGTGGTCAATGAAAAATCCTTGGTGTGATTAATGGTTCATTGCAAATCGGAAACCATTTGAGAAGTGAGATTAAAATTCCAATGCAAATTGTGAACCACCTAAGAATTGTAATGGTTGAGGGTAACCCACAAAAACTAAGGATTGATTTAACCAAAGAAAACATAGGATGGTGATTTATTTCTAAGACAATCAAAAGGATATACAATAAGTTCATTTGTTCACTTTGTTGTAGATACTTGTAATAGCATTGAAGTTTACATTACTTAATGAGTCAAGGGCTAATTCTACAATGCTAGTCAAGTCTATTGGTAATAGAGGCTAGGAAGTTGGGGGAAATTTAAATTCGTATTTTGGGGATACTTTTAATATTGATCATTGAGAAAAATAATGAAAATAGAGAAGTTAAATGTAAAAACCTAGACCATGTAGAGGAACCAATGCAAATCCAATTAATTTCATAGATCAAAATATATCTTAGACTATTTAAGAATGATGTCAAATCACTCATTAATTTTCCTTTTATGTATGTCAATTCATCAAGACATATATAGTTGTAAATAAAAATACATGAAAACATATATGGCCAAACTCCATCATCCTCCATGTGCATGTCGTAGTCAAAAATCAAATGACACTATATCATGAATTGTTGAGGACATCCTGTAGAGAAGATCACACCTCCATACAAGATCAAGACAAGTGCATCACATATATTAAGGTCAAAAAAATAGAAATCCACACAAGTCAACTCCTGGATCCTAGAATACAAAACCCATGGTATAGGCAACAATACGTGCAAGGTAATAAAAAACATATTAGAATTAGAATCATTCTCGTTCACATCTTTAATCCTTTGAAAACTAAAACATCAAATTGAACTAGGTCCACTTCCTCATCTCGAGATAATCATAAACAAAGATTAATATCATGGGAAATCCATTTATTTGAGAGAATCCATGGGAAACTCCCTCAATTTCATAGAATCCATTAATTTGGTCCATAGACTCTATAATTATCCCATCAATTGAAAATTTGAAATCAATCTCAGCATCATCATTCATGAAGGTACCACACCTCTCCTCCTTTGAACAACTAGAACGTTCATAGATGGAATAAAAAATGTGACATGACTAGCATATATCTTGGGATGTACACTCACCAATGATAAAGATTTAAGTGCTCCTATATGTTCTTGTGCATATTGTAATGTCCAAGTGATCCATTTCTACCTCCTATAATATGCAATATGTGAGGATATTGAAATAATCAATCATACCTCAACTCTGTTTGGATACAACCCACCTTGAGTGTTTTAATTAGTCTCTAGAACAAAAATATCCACATTATCATTAGTCATTGATTGCGAATATTGTGAACTAGAATATTATATCCTACTCACCATAGTATCCTATTGTGTTGGGATATTGATCCTATAAGCCATAGAAAAATAATTGTATCCATCAACACAAGGTGCTATCATGAAAGATCCATAATAGGTTCTAAATCAATCTCCATGATATCCCACCATGTATGCATATTCTCAAATATATAAGGATCTTCCATCCTCCTATTGGAATGTGTAAATTCTACTAGATTAGTAGGTAACTTATGAAAGCTACCCTCTCTCACCCCTCTAGCTAAAGTCCCAAGACTAAGTAGACTACAATCATCGACGTTGCATTATTGTCCCTCAAATGAAACTATCCATTGTAAATATGAAAGGATCAAGTTAATATTTCATCTTGAACTATGCTCATTTCTAGCAAACACATCCTTGACATGCTTAGCAAGAGAACATCCATTGTAGACACCATTTTTTCTCTATCCTAAGGTCTAGCAATCCTTGCACTAATTTCTTCAAGATAGGAAGTACCCCATAATGAAATTTACCAAGATATTTGCAACATAACTTACACAACTTGGTGCTACCATGCTTCACTAGATTTCCCTACAATATATAAAGATAAACTCATAAGCATAAACTCAACCACACAATGAATATTTTCCATACATGATACTGAAAGAAAGTTCTTTTACATCCCAAGAACATACAAAACATTGTCCATTTCAAGAATATAACTTGAAGGCATTTTGAAGAATTAAAGCCAAATCCTTTCATAAGAAACATAACATCGTTGCCAAGCTCTAGAATCATTCATCCCTTTATCTTTTGAAGCCTGCTGAATAAAGACCTACCATATGTCATGTGTCTCAAAGCTCCACTATCCACAAACCAACCAAAGTTATACATATTGTTAGAGGACAAGCAAGAGAAGAAAGCCATATTCATGCTAGAAAATCTAGACTATGAAGAGGAAACTCCACTTATCATAAGCGAAAAACACTGACATCTTTAAATGCCCTCATATCGATCTTTGGAATATGGTGGGTCTTCAATCCAATATTAGAGTCTATGAAACCATGATTAACATTTCTTTTGTTCTCATCATGAGTTTCCTCTACTACCTTTTCACCATTACGAAGCATTTCGTGTAGCAACTTTGCCAAACCTCCCTTCAAACCTTCCATGTCTTTCTTCAAATCTTCAATGTTCCATTTTGATTCATTTATATCATTCTTCAAACCATAAATCTTAGCTTTCTGTTACTTTTTGTGAGAGTGTTTCACTCGGTCTCGTAATTTTGATATTATCATGTTGCATTTCTTCCTCTTCTTCATGAATCATAGAAGAGCTTTCTGGTTGCTTACTAGGTGTTTCCCTTTTCTTTCTTTGGGGCATCAATTAATGATAATTATGCTTCACTATTCCCTTTGAATCACTTCAAACTAATTTTTCAAACAAAACTTATGCAAATTTTAGAAAAGACTACACACCTTTTATTTTTTTGTTTTGCTTTGCAGAAGCTCAATCTTGAATCTGATGTATCTCTGAAATTTCGGATCTCCAAGGTCTAAAATTTCTTCTTGTTGTAGACTTCTGAGTCCTCTTTCCACACAAGTCTGATCAAGATTCGATTTTCCAAGAAAGAGTTATGCCCAATCTCCCACAATGACCTGATTAACACTAGTTCAGTAGAGCGAACTTGTACGAAGTGCCACATGTCACTGTTTCGACCTTCAACACTAAAAACGATACCCAACAAACTACAGTTTGTCCTCTTTTTGTATCTTTTTACGAAATTTGAATCCGATGCTCAAAGAGAAAATTATGGCAATTTTCCCAAGGTCACCTGTTTGGGATGGAATTCGGGAGCTTGCACAAACCCTAACTTCCTTGGTTTATATCTCCGAAAATTTTGCGAGAAACGGTCTGAAATTCAGACATGAAGTTCTTCAAGATGTCGTCTCAAATAGGTTTCTTTTCAGCGTCTGAAACTTTGTAGAAAAAAAGTTATAGCGAAAATGCCACGATGTCTTGTTTGAAGCAGCGAAACTCTAGAATCCAAAGCTCTGATACCAAATGTTATGCAACCAGCTCAGAAAATAGAAGAAAAGATATATCAATGACTTCAAAATCAGCCTTTTAAAGGGGGGCACCTCCTTTACATTACACAAATGAACAATTCTTGGATGATTCAAATGACAAAACCTCCTTTTTATATATAGGAGTCTAAGGGGTCACAATATAATCAAAGTCGACATAACAATAGTAATGTAAGGGCACAACAATAACAATAGTGGGGTTTTATGGGGCACAACAATAACAATAAGCGGGTACACTAATAACAATGAGGGAATACACTAGTATTATAGGGACCTAACAAGTTGTTTGCAATGTTTTGCTAGGCATTTCTTCTTTGTGCTTCCCTTCATAGAGAGACTATCTCTGCTTCCAAATCTTCCCTTGCTTTGTTGCCTTTTTCAAGTTCTCTTTTGAGAGAGTCTTCAATTTTTCTTGCTTCTTCCAACTGCACTATAAGGTTGAGGATGTTCTCTTCTAATTCTTCATTCTTCTTATTGAGACTTTTGCCATGTTCTCTTAATCCTTTCAGTTCGGCTTCTAGTGTTTTGACATTTCCTCTTTCAACCTTGAGATCCTTTATAACTCTGACCATCACTTTTTGAAATTTGACCTCGTCCATCTCTTCATCATCTTCTTCCTCTTCATGAGCTTCCTTCATGTTGTCCCTAGCCATGAATAACACTCTTCCTGTGTCATTTTCTTCATCACTCTCACTTCCTACCTCGAATGAGGAGTTGTCTTCTTTTGAATAGAAGCTTTTCTTAAAAGTTTAAAACCCTTCTTTTTACCTTTGTTGAATCTTCTTTGGTTCTTGTTTGTTTTCCTGGGAGCTTCTTCTTCACCATCAGAATTCTTACAAAGGCATTTAGTAGCAAAGGGTCCAATCTCACCACAATTGAAACATAATAAGGGAAGCTTACCCTTAAATTTACTTATTCCTCTTTACAACATTCTCAAAAAGTCAGCCACTTCTTCATCTAAGTATTCATCATCGCAACAACTGGAGCTTGGCTTTGATTCCTATTTATTTTTCCCGATCTTCTTGGATGTTGTCAAGGTTGCTTCTTTATAGATGGACTTGTTGATTTTGGTAGCATCGGATGTGCTCTAGCCACGAAATTTCGTGGAGAGGTTGGGGCACATGAGATCTCAAATACCCAGAAAGGGTTTGGGAAGATTCTAAATAGATCAGGAGATATTAAAATAATTAATATTTTTAATGGAGTCCCT
>APFE030079301.1:231124-254384 GCA_000404065.3 Pinus taeda | reverse complement strand
ACACTAAATGCACTGTCCTAAATCAAACCAACAAGCAGTCTAAATGCAAATGCACATGCATGTATTTGTTTTCAGCCTTCTTAATGTGTGAATGACAAGAAGAATGCTAAGTGAAAATCTGAATTATCTTTCCAAAGCGATAATACTAACAAATTTCTTTTCAAAACGAAGTGAAGATAACGACGACACTTTTGCAATTTCGAATTGAAAATTGTTTTTGACACTTGAAAAAACTACTAATTCAAATCACATACAAGAGTAATAGTATAATCAACCATCAAGAACAATGGAATTCTCTTTCTATGACTGAAAACGACACTTGTGACACTTTCAGATCAAGAAACGACAGTTTAATTATGCTACTTCTTTGCAAAAGAGAACTGAAAATGGCACACAATACATAAAAACATTTACAGTTCTTTGCAAAATGGAGGCGGAATGATGGAAAGGAAGGGGGTTTCCACAGAGATATACTGACCACAGATAACGAAACTCCTAAATAGATCTGAAAAGAGTGAAGAAAAACCAAAGTCTGAAGGCAAAATTAACCTTCTCTGACCATCACACGTGTTACACAGGGAATCCAATATGAATCTCACCTACTGCACACGGGAGGTGCGATGCATACAGAATGCCTTGAAGAGAGGGTGCGATGGTACTAGTGTGAGACTTCTACTTGGTCTTTGGTCACAATTTGTTGTTCAGTTCAGGGATTTAGGCTGAGCAAGTGATGTCTAGTAAATAAAAATCACAGGGATTGATCTAAGGAGGTTACTAGAGCCACCACTAGGGCAATTAGAGTGTTTGCAGATCGATTGTTCAATTTATAAACAAAACCCAGAGATAGACTGAAGCAACATTGATATACTTTGCACTTGCATAGCAAATGTAGTTCGAAGGCTAGCTAGCTTGACTTCAGGCTCCATCTGTAAGTTTATGAAACAAACAAATATAGACTAGTAAACAATCTATTCGCTCTCCAGCGGAGTCGCCATTTTGTTATCGGGAATAGTGTCCACTTGGAGCTGCTATTCCCACTAAGACTGGTAGCTATCTTAGAAACATAACAAGTTAAAACTACTTTCGCTTTCCTTTATGAGAAGTAGATAAGAGGGGAACAAAGGACACCAACCTTAGTCTTGTGCTTGGTTCCTCTCCTTTCTGATAGCTCTTCGCCACTTCTTCTTCATCTACCCAGCTTCAAAGAGCACCTGTGGAATCAAAGAAGCATAATACTATCGAAGAATAGAGATCTATAGTCATAAACAATACACGACCAGATATGTATTGACCACACAAATGCATATACACTCAATCATACAAGAATGTGGAGGAAAACTTGAATAGCTTTATTAATATCAAGAATAGCAAAGAGGATTACAACCAATTGTTCTGACCCAGCATCATCCTCCAGCAAGAAAGCCCTTCTTCAGCTCATGTAAAGCGTAGATCACCCAACACTATGATGTTACACTAGGAAACCAACAACGCTTGTCTACAAGATACAAGATTCAAGCCTCTGGATCTCTATGATGAGGGATCCATATATAGATGATTGTAGGGGGGTGAGTCAGTTTTTGGGTTTTTGATTAGTGTCCTCTCTCTGATAGTTCTTTATTCCACTTGGAGATTGATGATCTCTTACTCATCCCTGGGCGAATACAGAGAGGCAAGAGTTAGAGGAGAAGTTTCTGGAAGATTCTATGATCCTCCACCTCGCAAACTGTCTCTGCCATTTGTCCATTCTCGCCCATCGCACCCTACAGAAGGGCTTTCCAGTATGCATCGCACCCTTTCCACTGAGTAGGTGATATGCATTGCACCCTCTAGACTGGGCATTCCGTATGGTCCAGTTTTGACCAGTTCTGAGCAGTTTTCTGTGGAGAACTTCTGGGAGATGATGTAATCAGCTGACCTTGTTCCTTTAGGGAGTGAAGCAACATTTTTAGGGACTTAGGAGCCTCTGGTTTATGGAAATTTATGATTGAGGTTGCAGTGCCCAAAAATTTCTATAACAAGATCCTATCAAAATATTGCTCAAAGAAGCCCTCAAGCGACAAAGGAATGCGATGATGGAAAACTTTTCCCAGATCCTTCAGTGGCTACCTAGGGGCGACGCATCTGCTTCCAACAGCTACGCTGGAAATGCCACACCCTTTAAGGTACAAGTTAACTTTGAAATCCCCATATTCGAGGGCCAGATAGATGCAAATGCTGTAGATAAATCGTTAAATATGCTAGATGGTTATGTTTTTGTTCACGATTTTTCCAGCCGAGAAAAGATCGCTTTTTCACTTCTCAAAGTAGGCCCCCACGTCAAGGACTGGTGGGAAACCTACCGTGAGGAGAAGGATGAAAGTACGAGCTCACTATTTTCAGCCACATCCACTTGGAATTCATTCTAGGATGCCATCAAGGAGCAGTGCTACCCTATAAGGAGCTATGAGGAAAAATACATAAAATGGACCATGCTGCAGTAGAGAAGGGACCAAGATGTGCCAGAGTTCACAAATATTTTTCATACCCTTCGTACAAAGTTGGATATCAAGGTTTCTGAGCTTCATTTGGTACTCAAATACCACATATACCTACACAAGTACATATAGGATGAGATGGAGTTCCTGGACATCTCCTCGCTCAACATTACGTACCGATACGCTGTCAAGATTGAGCAAAGTTTAAACAAAAGAAGTGAGACTTTGGATTTGCGAATCCAAAGAACAAAGGAAAAAGCCAAGGTGGGGTGACCCAAAACAACCCGTTAAAGCCGCAAGAAAAGAACAACACCACGAAGTCAAAGAAGGACATAGGAAAGTGGTGTGAGTTCTATAAGAGCCCCACTCATAACACAAGTGAGTGTCAGACCAAGCAGTCATTGGTGGTCGAGTTGAAGGCTTCCGAATCAAATGCATGTTCCGAAACTGAGTCAGAACTCGACAAGGGGAATGACAAAGGGAAGCAAATCATTGATGTGGAGCCCAACATGATTGTTGCAGCCTCTTCCCATCCCTGAGGGAAAATGAGAGAGTATCTCTATGAATTTCATCACAGAACTTCCCTTAGTGCAAGGGAAGGATTGTATTTTTGTAGTGGTTGACAGGCTGACCAAGTTTCACATTTCTTTGCCATTCCGACATGATATTTAGCTTCAAAAGTGACAGAGTTATTCTTTAGGGAGGTCTTTCATCTACACAGACTCCTTAAGACTATAGTCAGTGACAGAGATAACCGATTTATGGGAGGATTTTGGCAAGATATTTTCAGGCTATTTGGCATGAAGCTCACCCTGAGCACCACCTATCATCCACATTCTGACAACCAAACATGGGTGAACCAGTGGTTAGAGGGCTATCTCAGGAACTATGTGACATGGTAGTAGAGGGCTTGGATTCGATGGTTGCATATGGGAGAGTATTGTTACAACACCACACATCACATGTCCATTGGTATGACTCCTTTCCATGCTTTATATGGTTATGATAATTTATCATCTGTTGACATTGTTTTTGGAGACAACAGGGCCCCAAAGGCCAAGGATTGGATCCTCGAGAGCCAAGATATCCTCAAGGATCTTAAGGATAACTTATAGACAACTCAGAACCAATAGAAGATGTATGCAACAGACATCGAGTAGAGAGGAATTTTGAGGAAGAGGAATTGGTCTACCTTCAATTGCAGCCTTACTGATAGTCCATTCTAAAGTAGAAGGGGGTCACGAATCTACAATTGAGATTCTTTGGGCCTTACAGGGTGATCAGGAGGGTTAGAGAGGTGGCTTACGAGTTGGAGCTACCACCAAGGAGCATGATCCATAACATTTTTAATGTGTCATGCCTCAAGAGGGTGTTGGGCTAGCAGGTTACGACAGTTGTGGAGTTGCCTCCACTTGATGATGAGGGGCATCTTATTTTAGAGCTGAAGGCCATCTTGGAGGCTAGGGAGAGGAAGCTCAGAAGCAAGGTCATCAGAGAGTATTTGGTGCATTGGAAGAGTTTACCAGATGAGGATGGCACTTGTGAAGGGGAGCACATAATTGAGCATCCAACATTGGAATTGCTTAGGGACAAGTAACATTTGGGAGGGGAGGACTGTCATGTACCTTCCTAAATTAATTTGGAACAAGATTAATTATTATATTTTGGGGCCAATTTTGGAGATAATGGGGCCCATTCAATTTTATTAGGAGAATAGACTTAAGAAAAGTTATTTTAGTTGTGGTTAAGTTACACATGGGGGCCACCCACACTAGGGAAATACACACTCCCTAGTTCAATTTGCATGGAGGTGGTTAAGTGAGGGCCCATGATGGAGGTATAATTGGAAGGAAAAGTGCTCCACAGAATCTATATAAGGAAGGAAACCATCCTCATTTGATTCATCTTTTTGGCATATCGATTTCTCTTTGGTTGCTTGAGCTGCTTAACCAAGTCACTTGTTGTTCAACACGAGTTATTCAAGTGAAGAGCTCACCCTTTCTTCAACGGACTTCAAGTGCCACCCTAGGAAGGTTTTTCTTCATTCTTCACGGCGAGGATCTCATTGTGATTTCCTATAGTTTCATTCATCTCTAGGTGGTGCATATTACTGGAGTATCCAATGAAGAGGAGGTTGAGTTTTCTTGTGGTGTCTTGGAGTGGATTTTGGTTGAGAGATTTGCTGGAGAGGAGGCATAGGATGTTTGTTGTCATTTTGGAGAGTTTGGGATATGGAGGAGTGTGCTTCTTTGCAGGGTGACTTTCACACTTCTTGGGCCAGCGCATAAGTAGCACTTGGTGCTCACGTGGAGGGTAGAGTATTAGTCCTTGAGCCTAGACTTTACTAGGGAGGTTAAGGGAGACATTTGTAGAGGAGATTTCTTCATTTTCAGAGCTTGGAGGAGGAATTTGTTGGTGTTCCTTGCAGGCCGTATTCTTGAGTAGTTTGGAGGGTGTAGGGCATATTGGAAGCTGAATTTGGGGAGGTTGGATTCAGGCCAAACCCTTCTTGGGTTTTTGTTTTTTTTGTCCAAGGAGCTTGGGGCTAAAGTTTGAACATTGCTTGAGCACCAGAGATGGGGTGTCCTGCAGTTCCTTTCCAGCTAACAATGTAGTTTCTTGGGGACAACACAAAGCATTAGAAGAGCAATCATTTTCCAGATTTGAGATTATTGTTTATCACCTGGGTTCTGTCAAGCTTGCCTTTGAGGAAAGCCCATGTTCATTTCTCCATACTATTGTACTTGCTCCATTTCATCAATAAAATGGCTAATCTAGTTCTCACTTCTAGAGTTTCTTGAGCATTTTCTGATTGTTTTATTTTTTCTATGTTTTAAATCGATTTTTCTTTGTATATCGCTGTTTATTTAAATTTGGAACATTAACTTGCAATGCTTAGCTTGATGACCAATTTTTTTACAAAGGAAAAAACAACCAAGGAAAATAGTTTGTTACTTGTTAACATAAGTGCGCCTTGATGTGGCATTCCTTTCTGGATAAGGCAACTTCTCATTCCTTGTATTATTGCAAGGACGTCCCTTTGGTGTGTCAAAATTCTTCCCATTTCTTTAATGATTCTGGAGGGAATCAACATAGATTCTTGGTTCTTCTTCATGATGAGTACTAGTGTTATCCTCTGAATTAGATGGTTCACTTGCATAGCCAAGTCTTGATTTTTCATGTTGTGGTATTTGAGTGTTGAGGATGACATCTAGGGTTTGATAAATTTTAAGCTTTTCTTGACCTTGTCCAATTCTATTTGTAGAGAGACAACTTTAGTTTCTAATTTGTCACAGGTTTCTTCCTTTTCTTTTATCTTGTTGTTCAATAATTCTTCCATCCTCTTTGCTACTTCTTTTTCAATTTTGAGAGATATGATCTCTTGTGATAACTTTCCAGTCTTTTTCCTTAGTTTTTCATTCTCTTCAATAGCACTAATCAACGATCCATCCACATTTCCTTTTTAGGAATGCTTCAAGGATAACTTCAAAGGATGTCTTCAACAATGATTCAAAAAGTTTCCAATGAAAGTTCCAACAATTCTTCAAAGTGTACTCCAACAAGATGACTTTGATGAGATTTCAACCATTCTCCAAGGTGCTCCAAGGATAGCCAAAAATGTCTTCAAGATTTATTCACAATATTCCTTTAGAAGACCTCTATAAAATAACTTCAACACAGCTGTAAGATGTCTTCAACAAATTCTTTTAGACTACTCCAAAATATGCCTTCAGTCTACTCCAAAAGGTACCTTTAGTATACTCCAAAAGATGTCAATGGGTTGCTCCAAAATATTTCATTAGGCTACTCTAAAAGATGATTATAAAGATGCTTCAAAATATGTCACTGGATGCTGCAAAAAGTCTTCTTTAACAAGCCTACAAAAGGGTAAAAAAATAGTCTAGATCTGCTCCATGGTGTATTTAAGGCTATCCCAAAATATCTTTATAAGTCCTTCAAGCAATGCTTCTAGTCAGCTCCAAGGGATGTCCAATGTCTCAACAAAATTCTAATAATTCACTATTTCTGAGTGAAACATAAGTCCATAGCTCAAATTGACATACAAATCACATGTCTGAAATGTTTAAGCCACAAGTTGAAACTTCAAACCATGGGTACGAACCCTTCGACAAGCCACATATTCGAATACAAAGGTTCCATAATGAGGAAGTTTGGGAATCCATAGAGCCGAGAACTGAGGTTCCTGTTAGCACTCCTGGAAACTCTCCTAGGTTACAGCTCATAGATGCCTGGTAACATATAATCTTCAATATTGTTCTTAGAACTATTGGAATGGATGATTGTTTGGTTCAAATCAAATGACCATTTTAGCTCTATTCCCACTTAAGACATGCATGAACACCCTCAACAACACAAGGCTTTAAACCACAAATTATCAATATTTTATGGATTTAATGGATAGATGGAGAATACTAATTGTATTAGCAGTTTGCATATATAAACATAAACGAATGACTAGCTACAGGCAACAAAAGAGAATACTGACTGTACTGGCAGATGCATATATGACCACATATGAATGGTTAGCTATAGGTGGCAAGAAGCTTGCGATTCTAAGTTATTAAAGTAGAGATAAGATGACAATTATCTAGCCTTAAACATAAAGGAAACATGAACAAACTATTCAAGTACAAGCATAGGAGAACAAAGAGAATGGGTGTTGAAAATATTATGGTAAAAGAAGCTTGTATTTCTAGAATGAAGATGAGAAGCTTGAAAGAATAGAGGAGCACTAATCTCCAGAAGTTGAACCCTCATTCCATTTAGTTTTGTGCCTTTTATAGGCCCTTTACAATGCTCTTGAGATCTCTAGAAGGCTCGAAGTCTTAATCTATCCCCTCTGTCCCTTAACTGTTTGATTCCCTAAAGGCAAGCATGGCTTGGAGGTTTTTCCTCCTTCTGAGAGAGGAATAATAATTTTCAGATATTTTTGGGTGGTTTGTTGCACTGTCTGGGGGCTCTCTCATGCCAGAGATGCCCCACAATTGATTCTACTGTTGTGGATTATCGAGCAACAAAAAGGGTCTTTTTCACCTCTATTTTCCCTACATTAATTATCAATCTAGGTACGATTTGTTATCTCAAAGAGTGTACTCAGTTTGGGGCGGTCACTTGTCAAGAGTAATGTTAGTAGTATAGTTCTCTTTGCAAAAGTAAATAAATGCTGGAAGCAAATTCTAAATGTAATGGAAAAAAATTGAAATGCTTTGTAACTAAATCATTCATTTAAGAAACTACAACACTCCATCAGTCAATGGTGCAGTGATGATAACTCTTCCCTTTGTAAACTGATGCAATTGAAAAGAAATTAAGGAGAAGATCGTCAATCTGGGAACTGGACAACAACAATCAATGTTCACTACAGTTTCAGATTGTTTGTTGACACCGAAGAAATTACTTGAAATGATAATTCAGTTAACAGGAAAGGAACAACAACTAATCTATTTTAAAAAGGTTGAACAACAAGGCTTTAACCTATAGAAATAAATTAAGCCGGAATTGTAATCTCAAGGAATTATGCAACAATCTTTACCTCAGAAATGATTTGAACAACAAATAGAAAATGAAATAGCTAACTAAGGTAAGTTTACGAAATATTGAACAGCAACCTGAATCAAATGTAAATGCACAACAAGCTAAATCGAATGTCACATACAACACATTTATATTAAGAGAAGCAATAATCAGAGTTTTGGTATAAAAAATATTAATTACGGTTATGAAGAAACAACAATTGCGGTTACCATGGAACAACAATCCCAATGAACAACAATCACACTTAGAGGTAAACCATAGTTAAATGGAGAATAGTACCGATCTGTAAATACACAACACTGTTACTCTGTAAATGAACAGTAATGGTAACCTGTAAAGGAACAACAATGTTATACAATAATATCAACCTGTAAAGGAACGACAGTGCGATATAAATTCAGAATGAATGGCATAACATTCCAATTGCAGAGGATACCTTACTTATTCATATATGAATGAAATATAACAGAGCCAATACATGAAATGATAAGGAACACCAGATTACTAAATGAAGTAAATAAAATAAATCAAACCGCACATGACTTGGAATTGAAAAATAATGGTACAGTAAGCAAGTGATCCACTAGGGCTAGGCCCTTAGCCTCCAAGGACGCACTGCTGTGATTACTCCAGAATCAAAGACAGAACAACAACATAGTTTATGTATTAATCATGAAAACAGAGTTATAGAGAGAGTCAATGATCAAAGTTTAAGTTACAACAGTGAATTCTATAAGACGCTAATAATCTGCCCCTTGGGCTAGCGACGCTATCCCTTTTTATAGCAGTCAGGCAGAAATACCAAAGATACAGATATTCTTTAAGGTAGCGATCCCTCAAGATCGAAGGATCCTGAGGGATTCTCCATATCATTATTTCTTAGTTATCTCTTCGTTCTCTTGCACCGATTTGGTATCTCCTCTTCCTTTTCCTGGCTTATGCGCTCTGATTTGGATTGCCTTGTTTGGATGTGGTTCCCTATCAAAGGTACAACAGTTGATTTCGTCTTGTTTTTTCCCTTGAAATGGCGATCTTCCATTTTATTCTTCTTTTACATAGTAAAAGGGAATAATTAGTCATTTTATGTTACTCACAAATCTCCTAAACTTCATCATAATCCTTCATCATATGCCCATTTCATAATGTAAAGAAGCTATGAATTAAAGGAAAAGATAACGAAATAAGTGGAAATTACATACCTTATCTAATACTCAACACACCCCCTTGCTTACCCTTTTTCATGCCCTCATGAAAACATTGTAATTGACATGCAAGGTATTTTAGGGAATAGATTGGAGATGAGTTCTCAGTAGGTGGTCTACAACCATTATTCCTAGTTAAGAATTCAAAAATATGCCGTGTCTGACCTTCAGGAAATTCATATAAGGCTCTATATCCTGGTGCAAGATACCAAATGAATGGACTTCAGAACCTATAGCCTAACCAAGATGGGCCTTCTCTCAAAATGAGGTCACCATAGATACCCAAGTGGTCAGCAGGTTGCTTAAAATTCTCATAATTGAATGGTTCTTTGTTTGGATATTCCGATTAGAAGTTTGGTATCGGAATTTGGCTACTGCTATGGAAAGGTCTTTGATGGTAAAGAAGTATTCTACCCCTTGCTGGATGACTGCTGTGTGAATAGGTCCCAATGTCTAGATCACACCCTGAGTTATCATTAGGCTCCTATGTTTATTCCATAATTACAATGGGTCTCTAAGTTCACCCCTCACCCATAGATCTAATCCATTCTCCTGTCTTTGAAAGACATTGTAGGCTTTAAGCCACTTTATTTGATTAACACCAAAAGAAATAAATGCCTGCAGTTGGACATCACCCACAAAAGGGCTAGGGTTCTGCTCCGTTTCTCCATCTAATACAAGATTGTGCAAATAAAATTCACATAACAGTCACTGAACTTTCACCCCGTAATGCTTACAACAGTTTATGAAATCATCAGTGGTTTTTATCTCTATAGGTACTCCTACCTTGAAAGCTTTAATTTTCAATTATAAATATCTTTCCATTAAAAACAAAGCATAGTTTTTGGCAGGTGCCCTACATGCTAGAACATCAGTATACAGAGAACATAAGGTATCCATTTGATTTATGACTGTGTCTAGTCTATGGGTTACCTTTTTGACTCTTTCCTCTGCCTTTCGCCATCCTTCAAAGGCCTAGCTTTCTGATGCATTGATGTTTTTCAGCTCCTGTTGTAACTTTTGGTGTTTTTCTTGAGGAACGGTCTCTTCTGAGAGTTTCTCTATTGTTTGTTGGGCTTGTGCCAAATCTTTTTGCAGAGACACTATCCTTGGGTCATTATCCAACATGATAATTTTGGGATGGAGATCTACTTGGATCTCCTTATTACAACATCTCGTCTTTATGGTCTGAGTTTCCTTCTCACTAGAAGACAATGCCTCTGTCTGGATTTCCTTATCATAGGCCGGTGCATTGTCTGTTTGTACTTCTACATTTGCAACAGCCAGATGCTGTTCCTTTCGATTCTGAATAACATGTTGGACTTGAGTCCTCTTGGTCTTTTTCTCAAGGGGTTTTTCTTGGGTGATTGCATGCTTTACCACAGAGGTTCCTTTTTATTTCTTCCTCATTTTCAAGACTCTTATCTATTGTCGAAGTTGCTTAATTACGTTAAGCAATCTCTGTTGTTCCTTTCGAAATATGTTAATTTCTTCTTCTTTCTTGGAAGGCACAACCGTTTATTTTCTCAGGCCTAGGATTTGTACCTTAGGCATTGTACCTTCGCCTTGGCCAATTTCCTTGTTGCCTTCTTAGGAAACTTCTTCACTGTTATACTGATCGGGTTTTCCAAGGGTAGAAACCCCAGTTTGTTCTGCTGTCTCTTGGGCAACTTCTTATACCTCTTCTTCATCATGCAATTCTTCTGGTGTATTCTGACTAGGAACAAATTGTTCCTCTTCCTCATCCTCGTCACTCTTCTCCCCAGATACACTCTTGTCATGAGCAGAGTGATCCTCTTCTTCTTCCTCCTCGTCACACAGTTCCTCAGATGCACTTTTATCATGAGCAGAGTGCTCTTGCGGCCCTTCTTCAGTATGGGGGTTGTGTGGGCTATGAGGTTGGACATATTTTCCCATATTAGCTAGAATTTGGGTTAATTCATCTTCTTGCAGAGGGTTTTGTAGTGAACTCTCACTGTGTTGCTCTGTTTCCTCACCTTCTTCCTGACTGGATTGCTTAGTCTCCTCCTTCGGTTCTCCTTCATCATTTTCCTCCAATTCTTTTTCGTTCTCCCCACCTTCCAATTGTGGGGGTTGTTCGTCTCCTGAATCATGTATTTCCATAGGTTGACTAATGTTTCCCTGGGAATTTCCCAACATTCCTCTAATCCTTGCCAATCTAACAGACTTTCTTCCTTTCAGTAGTCTGCTCGATGTACTCGCAATATGTTTTCGTTTTGGGGCTGGCAAAGCCAATCCCCCGTCTATCGAGAAAATCAATTCTTCTCAACTACTCTACTGTTGGGCAAGACTATAGCTGACTATCAGTCGTATTAACCCATGGTGGCTTACTACTGACTCTACATGGCGAGATTTCTTCATGCTTCGGGCAACATTGTGTAATAAAAAATTTAAAAATGTAGGCAAATTCGCAGCACACTTTTGCTTTAACACGATTAAAATTTTGAGATGGTGTGGTCTTAACACGTCTTTCCTTCCATCGCAAGTGATGTAGCTCTGGATAATTCTCGCCAATTCTACCCACAACTCTCCCAGGGTTGCCAGCAAAACTCCTTTCCCTTTTACAGTAAGGTTTTGCCCTTCATCCTGGAAGATGGGCATGGCATCTCGCAGTCTCACCTTTTTAGAGTCCACACAGGTCCAGTGGTTGGTAGTCCTGAAAATTCTGCAATTATGTCATCAATGACTGCTATCTATATCCCTCTCACCATAGAATGGTTTTCTTGCAAGTTCCGTAGAAACTCAATTGCCACTATCTCATTAGATTGCTATCGACAGTTAAGGTAAGGTATCCATCCTGCCCTTGCTAGGATTTCTCGTGTAGCATCGGAAACCATCAACACCTGTGGCTCACTGCAAATTGATCTTCCTCCCAACTTATTCACACTTAGCACATTGTAAAAACACAGAGACGACAATGGAACAATAGGCTGTTCAAATTTTTAGCTCACTGTTAAAAAAAAAACTCAGAGAATATGATGGAACAAAAAGTTGTTCGAATTTCTAACTTACTGATTTTTGCAGAGCAAAACACGGAAATGGTGTTGGAACAACAAGCCATGCATATTGGGAAACAAAATACAGTTAAGCTTTCTATTCTCGAGTCATAATTCTTCTGAATGATGAGCTGACACGTATGCCAGCAAATTATGGAGATCACCTGCGCCCCCCTGTAATGTGATAGGTCGTCCTTGGCTGTCAAATAAAGGAGCAACGTGCTGAACTGTAATGGTACAGAGTAAAAAAGGAACATTGTATAGAGATATTCCATGTTTACAAAAATGAACAGATTACCGTAATCGAGGCGTATGATAGAATCACTAATAAATATGGAAATGTCGTGATATGATACGAGAAATGGAGGATAGGACAGCTGACGTGAATAAAAGTTCTTATGTGGTCATTATCGACTTTTACCATCATGATTGATTTGTAAATGATCTTCATGTATCAAAGGTTTGAAAGGGTTATATACATAGTCTCATTTGAAACCACTTATAACGATATAAGAAGAAAGGTTTTATAGTTATATTGGTGTATAAGAAATATGACTTCAATACCATCGACAGAGCTCTGTTGCCCATAGGTGTCCATAACCTTGACAGAGTTGTTTATTTCACCCTTGGAACCATAATCCTTTTTATATGCCTAGGAAAGTGCTATTGCAATGTCAGAATGGAGGCCATTGTGCTGGCTTGGTAACTAGCTGAATCACAATGCCATTCACTAGGAAGGAGTGAAAGGTGGGCAGGCCGGCTCGTGATGAGACCTCTTGTTCCAAGGAATTTTTATTTTTCTCACGTGCTTCTTGGATCATATCCCTGGTGTGGTGGCCATAGTGGGAATTCCACTTCACTTTCTTCCTTATGATCATGGTAGGCTGGCTCTTGATGAGACCCCCTATCCTTCATCTGACAAATCATGTTAGCAATCATATAGATAAACATTTTTCTTTTTCTTTTTTTCTTTTATATAGAACTTTTCCTATTTATATACAGAGGGTGGTTCAACACTCC
The DNA here is from genome assembly GCA_000404065.3 of Pinus taeda. Lineage (NCBI taxonomy): Eukaryota > Viridiplantae > Streptophyta > Pinopsida > Pinales > Pinaceae > Pinus > Pinus taeda. The sequence continues at coordinate 241,115 of APFE030079301.1, read as the reverse complement.
TTAAGAGTAGGTATGGTGGAAGAAGTCTGAACATTTCAATAGAGAAAAATACGCCCTTATTCTTATTCAATAATAATGATCAAAGAGAATTATGGAGATTTTAGAAAGAACCATCATGATAAAAATAATCAATCATATTCGTATTAGTAAAATAATGACAACAAGGTGATATAAATAGTTGTGTCCTTTCCTCTTATATATTCAAAGCAATTTCTTCTAGAGATAATGATTTTTGTTTGATTTCCTGATTTCAGTATCCCCTAGTTTTTGTATTCTTGCATAAATGTATAGATGTCCCTTAAATGACCGTCTCGCACAAAAATTCTCTAAATGGTAAAACACACATAAAAAATGCACTCCAAACGTGTTGTTCTCAAGATGGAACGACAAAGAAAGCAAGCGAAAACAAAAAAATGCGAAAATGTTGTTCCTTCGGAAAGGAACAACAAAAAGACGAAAGTGTTTTTCCTTCGGAAAGGAACAACAGAAAACGAAATTGCTGTTCCTTTGGAAAGGAACAGGAAAAAAATGAAAGTGTTGTCCCTTCGAAAAGGAACAACAAAAAACGAATGTTCTATCCCTTCAGAAAGGAACAACAGAAAACGAAAGTGCATATATTGTGCAGGACAATGGATTGAAAGGTTCAAAGGCATTTTTGAATCAAAAACATCATTCAAGAGGTTTGCTATTAAAATATAATGAGTGGTTTTAGTTGCAGTTACCTTGTTTGTTAGGACTGCAAGATCATATGAACTAGTAATGTTGAAATAGAACTATTCATGTGGAAGGATGACAAGAGGATAAGCAGGGGCATAATACGTCTGGATCAGAAGTGTCCTCGATGTTTGAGGACTGCTTTGGATGCCTAGTCAACAGAAAAACAAAAGTGTTGCTCCTTCGGAAAGGAACAAGAAAAACGAAAGTGTTGTTCCGTTGGAAAGGAACAACAAAAAACGAAAGTGTTGTTCTTTCGGAAAGGAACAACAAGAACACGGATATGCTATTCCTTCAGAAAGGAACAACAAAAATGTGGATATGTTTTTCCTTCGAAAAGGAACAACAAAAATGCAGAAGTGCTATTCTTTTGGAAAGGAAAAACAAACATGAAAGCGTTGTTCCTTTGGAAAGGAACAACAAAAAGGCGGAAATGTTGTTCCTTCGGAACAGAACAACATAATGCAAAAATTTTGTTCCTTCTGAAAGGAACAACAAACGACGAAAATGCTATTTTTTCGGAAAGGAACAACAAAATGCAAAAGTGCTATTCCTTCGGAAAGGAACAACAAATGGTGAAAATGTTGTTCCTTCAGAAAGGAACAACAAATTGCAAAAGTGTTGTTCCTTCGAAAAGAAATAGCAAAATGGTGGAAATGTTGTTCCTTCAGAAAGGAACAACATAATGCAAAAGTGTTGTTCCTTCGAAAAGGAACAGCAAACGGCGAAAATGCTGTTCCTTCAGAAAGGAACAGAAAAATGAAAAAGTGTTGTTCCTTCAGAAAGGAACAACAAATGACAAAAATGTTGTTCCTTCAGAAAGGAACAAAAAAATGCAAAAGTGTTGTTCCTTTGAAAAGGAACAACAAAATGGTGGAAATGTTGTTCCTTCAGAAAAGAACAAAAGAATGCAAAAGTGTTGTTCCTTCGAAAAGGAATAGCAAAATGGTGGAAATGATGTTCCTTTGGAAAGGAACATCAAAATACAAAAGCACTGTTCCTTTGAAAAGGAACAACAAAGTGGTGAAAATGTTGTTCCTTCTGAAAGGAACAACAAAGTGCAACAATTGTAGAAATGAAAAAAATCTGTACAGAAAGTAAAATAAAACAAAAATAATTATGTACAGAATTTGAAAGCAATCAAATCACTTATTGAACCAAAGGTGAGGAAGAGTTCTCTTCCTCAACCTAAATTTTCATATCGGAGTCCTCCCGGAGTTGCTGGTAGAAGGATTCCCGAGTAAGTGGTTTGTGGTACAATCAAACTTAGTGGCAATTTGCTTTAAAGGTATGTCCAGATCCGTCAATGGTGGTTAAAGTAATGGTGCCATTATCATGCACCTTCTGTATTTCATATGGTCCCAGCTAGCGAGTCTAAAGTTTCCCCAGAAATCCTAAAACCTGGAATCATATAGGAGTGCCCAATCTTCTTCGCGGAAGACTTTCTTTTTGATGAGGGCATCACGCCATTTTGCTCTCTGTTGTTGGATTAATGCAGTATGTTGAAGAGTGGAGAGCCTGATTTCATCCAGTTTGTTGATTTGCTATAGTCTATTGATCTGGGCCTCATTTAAATCTAGACCGACTTCTTGTGCTGTTCTCAAAGTTTGCACTTCAAATTCTATTGGAAAGATGGGTTCCTTTCCAAATACTAGCTGATATGGTGAATAACTGGTAGTGTTTCTCCATGTTGTTCTATATGCCCACAAGGCTTCCGACAATATTTTAGCCCAATCGCATCTGTGTGATGCAACGGTTTTTGTTAGTATTACTTCTATTACATTATTCGTGCTCTCTACTTGGCCATTTGCCTGTGGGTGGTATGGAGTGGTAATTGTATGTTGAATATGATAGTTTTTTAGTGTTGCAGCAATTTTATTACCAGCAAATTGTGGTCCCCGTCCGTGATTATGTCTCTTGGGAGGCCATATCGTACAAATATCTAGAACAGGAAATGAATGATGGAATCCTCTGTAGCTCTTGGAAGTGCCTCTGCGTCAACCCATTTGGTCACATATTCCGTTGCTACCAAAATATATGTTTTCTGGTTTGATGATGGGTTGATTGGACCAAAAAAATCGAGTGCCCAATGCTCAAATGGTTCAATGACTAGTTGTGGATTCAAAGGCATTTCATCGGACTGTCCAGGGCGTCCTTCTCTTTGGCAACTGTCACATGCTTGAACAAATTTCTTTGCATCTTTGAAGATTGTGGGCCATAATACCCTATTTGCAGAATTTTTGATCAGCTCTTCGATCTACGAAATGTCTGCCACACGGTTCGTTGTGACAGGCTTTCAGAATATCAAATATTTCATCTTCATGGACACATCTTCTGATGTGCATATCTGCCCCTGTATGAAATAGGTAGCCCCCAATCCATGAAAATCGGGTACTACGCTGCACAATCTGCCTTCATTCAATGGGGGTCAGATGTTTTGGTAATTTGCCTACTGCTAAATAATTTACAACATCAACATACCAGGGTGTTTTGACAGTAACGACAAATAAATGTTCATCTGGAAATTGATCTTCAACTGTTGTTGCGTCCACTGGCTTTGACATTCGTGAGAGAAAGTTAGCTACAGGATTTTCTTTCCCAGGTCGATCTTTTATTGTGATGTCAAATTGCTGCAGTAAAATCAACCATCTTGTTACTCTACCGTTTGTAATTGGTTTATTTGCTAAATATTTTATGGCAGAGTGATCTGTATATAAAACAACAGGATATCCAGTGATTTAATGCCTAAATTTATTTACAACATGTATTACAACTAAAATTTTTTTTTTAGTAACAGTATAGTTTAACTCAACAGGAGACAAATTCTTGCTAATATAATAGATTGCATATGGTTTTTTGTCTTCTTCCTGCCAAAGGATTGCTCCAATAGCTGTGTCTGAAGCATCTGATGAAATTTGAATTGGTAGGTCCCAATTTGGACATCTGAGCACTAGGGCTGTTGACACAAGATTTTTCAGATCCTCAAAAGCATGGTCACATTTATTTTTCCAAACAAAATCAACATTCCCTGTTAGTGCGTATAGAGGTGTAGCTATTTGAGAAAAATGTTCTATAAATCTCCTATAATAACCAGAAAATCCAAGAAAACTGCGTACCTCTGTCTATGTGGTAGGAGTAGGTATTAACAAGATTATTTGAATTTTGGCCGGATCTACCTGTATTCTAGCTGCTGAGATATAATGACCTAGGATGAGTCCTTCAGTCATCATCATATAACATTTTTCATGGCTCAAGCAGAGCCTGGTGGTGATACACCGTTGTAGCACCTTTTCCAATGTGTCTAGTGCTGGGTTGTAATCATCTCCGTATGGTGTGAAATCATCCATGTATACTTCGGGCCCTTCATTTATTAAATCTGAAAAGATGCTAAGGATAGCCCTTTGAAATGTCGCAGGGGAATTGCATAGGCCAAAGGGTAAAACTCTATAGGAAAACGTTCCCCAAGGACAGGTAAAAGTAGTTTTGTCCTAGTATTTAAGGGTAATCTAAATCTGATTGTATCCGCTGAAGCCATCCAAGAAAGAAAAGAATTTCTTTCCTGCTAATGTATCTAATACCAGGTCAATGAATGGAAGGGGGAAGTGATCTTTCTGGGTTGTTTTATTTAATTCTATGTAATTTACACAAATCCTCCATTTTCCTTTCTTCTTTGGCACCACTACAAGTGGAGAGACCCATTTTCTATCAGAGATTGGATAAATAAATTTTACATCTAAAATTTTTTATAGTTCATCTTTCACAATGTATTTTAGATGAGGGCTAAGTCTTATTTGGGGTTGACGAACAGGTCTCGCATCTTTTTCTATATAAATGTGGTGTGTATATAGCTGGGGGTCGATTCCCTTCATGTACGGATATTCCCAAGCAAATGCTTCCTTGTATTTTCTCAGTAGTTGGATCAACTTATCTTCTTGTTCAGGAGTTAGGTTATTATTGATATTCAAAGTTTTTCCTGGCTCAATTTCTATAGTTTTGCTATTTGAAACAAAGGTAGTAGGTATTATCTGATCATGAGTGTCTTTGAGAGGATCTTCTTCTAGTTCATTGTCAAATGCTGCTTCTATCATGTGACATTGTATGTGGGATCTGGATTCAGCTTGGTTAATGAAGTTGTTAATAACATCATCCTCTATTTGATCTTTGAAATCGAGGGCATCTTCTATGGTTAATGGGGATCTAATATTTTCGGTAAGGTATGATACAGGATGTTTGTTAGTTTTTATTATTGTTACACTTGGCTGGGCTGGAGGGTATAGGGCTAGGTTCTTGATGTTACTTTCTCTAGTTATGGTCATACTGCCAATGTAAGCATCAACGTTGCAAGCCAAGATCTGCCTAAAATTAACGGATGTCCATCAAGTCCGTTTTTGGGGTTTATTATCAAAAAGTCGGTAGGGTATTCCCAGGAATCAACGGATACCATGACACCATGTAGCAAGCCTTCTGGCCTAACCGCTAATCGGTCAGCGAGTTCTAATAAAGTGGAAGTTGGTTCTACTGATGTAATTCCCAGTTTTTGACAAGTGGTGGATGTTAAGATATTAGTTGCAGCCCCTAAATCAACTAAGGAATTTGAAAAGGTTTGTCCATTGATCTGCACTGTCACTATTGGATTTCCTGGGTCTTCATATTTGATGGGTGCTTCTCTTTTTGATAACAGGTCAGGTAAGGTGCCAACTACTTGGACTGTTGGGTTATTTGTTATTCTCCTCCTTGGTTTTTTTATACATAGCTCTTTGATGGTCTTTGCATATATTAGGATATCTTGGATAACTTGGAGGAGTGGGATTTTTATGTACAAATTCTTAAGTTCTCCCAGAATATCAAAGTCAGGATGTTCTATAGGACGTGGTATAATTAATCGTTCTGGGAATGGGGGAGAAGATGTGGTTTCTTGGTCATGAGTTTTTTTTTTCTGACCACATCTTCTTCTTGTAATGGTTTCTCAGCTGGTAACTGATTTTCAACTTGAACATTTTATCTCCCTAGGTCTATATAATGTGCCCAGACCTTAATTGAAGGTCGTTGGATTCCCTTAGAACGGTTTCTAGCTCTGGGGTTTCAATTATTTGAACAGATTGCACCGGTCTGTCATTTGGGTTCGGGTTGGGTTGGGTTGGGAGTTGTGGTCTCAAGTTGGATTGGGGGTTTTGTTGTAATGTTGGTAGTGTAGGTTGAGGGACTGGAATGGTTCCTACTAGCTGATTTATTGGTCTTTTCCAGTTTGTCTGCCAGGCTTGACTCTGCGAAGTGGGAGGGGACCATTGTGCTGGATACGTATTATTTTTCCAATATGGTGGAGCATAGGGAAAATTTGGCCAATTAGATTGGCTTTCTTGATTTGGCCATGGTGATGATGAAGGGAATGGTTGTTGACCAATTTGAGAAGGGAGGTTGATTTTGCCACATTGTATTATATTGTTGAGCATAGTATTGTGGAGGCTGGAAAGAAGAAGCTGGATCAGGGAACATACCTGATTGTCGCGGCTGCCATTGACGGCGTTGATTAAGTAGGTACACCAGTTTTGGTTCTTCTTCCTCTTTTTTGTATACTACTTTCAAAGCAGTAAGCGAGGGGAAACTCTCCGTAGAGTGGTCTTTTTTACAAATAGTGCAAACTTGAACTGCATCTAATGGGCACTCTTTGTGGCTGTGTTTCTTTATGCATCTAGGATAGAATATTGCCAGATTTTGTTCTGCCTCTGCTTGTTTCTGTTTGGCTTGCATAATATCGAGCTGCATTGTAAGAGTCGCCAATATATCAGTTTTGCAATTTTCTAATAAATTTTCAATTTCCACGTGAGTTACTCCTTCTCTAGAGATCTTGTTGTCCCTTGTAAACCTGTCATGTTCCGCTGGTTTTAGCCTTGTGCTACCTCGTGAGCTCCTGATCATAAATCAATGATGTTAGAAAAATCTTCCCGATAGATGTCTCCTTTTCCCATAATATTTAGTGTTTCAATCCATTGTTCCTTCATATCTTTAATTAATTTTGTTTTTAATACATTGTCAGGTAGGGTTAATGATGCATAAGGGGATCTTTGAAGATTATATTGAAAACGTTCAACATATTCTTCTAGTGTTTCATTAGGTCTAGCTACCATTTGAAATATTTCATCTTTTAACTCTCTGGATCTACAATAATCCCGATATTTCTTCAGGAAAACACCTTTCATCTGATCCTAGTCATTTATAACACCTCCACCCAACCCCATAAACCATCATAAAGCAACTCCTTTTAATGTAGAGGGAAATAATTTCAGCTTTTGGGGGTCGGTGGTATAGTTATATCCCTTGCAAAACACATCGAATTCGAACAAAAATGCATCTGGGTCTTCTGATGTTAGGCCATGAAATGTAGGGATATGCTAGAGAGGAATTGCCTTCATAGGTGCATTGACTGCAGTATTTACAATGGGATATTGCAGTGTGGAGGTTTCGGTGGTTGGCTGGTTCTTGGCCATTTGGTCAAATATGTGCGAATAACCTTCTAGGATTTCTAGGAGGGTATTCCTAGGTTGGTTAGACGGAGCAGTGATGACCTTAATAGGAATGAATAACAACACTTCCTTTGTCTGGGATGATGAGAGTTCCTAATGTCTGGGGGGATTTTAGCTCTTGAGGTTCTTTGACTTCGTTCTGGGTGATTTTTGCAGCACTTCCCTTATCTGGGCTGCTTAATGGCTGAATTATTCCAAGAGGAGATCTTGGTTCTTCAGTTTCCCCTGTTTCTCCTCTCCCTTCACAGAGATTACTAAGGTTCCCTTCTTGCAATGATTTTGGGCTAGAATTCTCAATTTCTTGAAAATCTTGTTCCTCACTTTGGCTGTGCACCTCAGCGAAGGCTATAGATGGTGATCCTGTGGCTTGAAGGGAACTAGTAGGTTGTCTAGAAGCAGCTTTTCTAGGTCCTACTGAAGTCTGAGATTTTGTTTTTTTAAGGATTTCGTCTATAAAGGTCGATCAGCCAAGGGTCACTAGCCCCTTAGCTTTATCAGGTTTGGGTAGTGGTTTAGGATTCTTTTCAGACTTTTTATGCTTAGTCATGCACATAAATCAAATGTTGATTTCTACCCAAAACAACAACAAATCTACAGGAAAGTAGGCAGGGGAGCAGGGCTATTACATGCTCCGTACGCAGGTTCTTACCATCCGTTTTTAAAACCCAATTCTCTCCTAGCAGGTACTTACACTACTCTGAAAAGAAACAATGGCTACACTCTTTCCCAACAATGAAGCCAAAATGTGGAGCAGTAAAAAGGGTCTTTTTCACCTCTATTTACCCTACATTAATTATCAATCCAGGTATGATTTTTTATCTCAAAGAGTGTACTCAGTTTGAGGCGGTCACTTGTCAAGAGTAATGCTAGTAGTATAGTGCTCTTTGCAAAAGTAAATAAATGCTGGAAACAAACTCTAAATGTAATGGAAAAAACTTGAAATGCTTTGTAACTAAATCATTCATTTAAGAAACTACAACACTCCATCAGTCAAGGGTGAAGTGATGATAACTCTTCCCTTTGTAAACTGATGCAATTGAAAAGCAATCGAGGAGAAGATCGTCAATCTGGGAACTGGATAGCAACAATCAATGTTCACTACAATTTCAGATCGTTCTGTTCACACCGAAGCAATTAATTGAAATGATAATTCAGTTAATAGGAAAGGGAACAACAACTAATCTATTTTAAAAAGGTTGAACAACAAGGCTTTAACCTATAGAAATAAATTAAGTGGCAATTGTAATCTCAAGGAATTAAGCAGCAATCTTTACCTCAGAAATGATTTGAACAACAAACAGAAAATTGAACATCGAACTAAGGTAAGTTTACAAAATATTGAAAAACAACCTCAATCAAATGTAAATACACAACAAGCTAAATCGAATGTCACACACAACGCATTTATATTAAGAGAAGCAGTAATCAGAGTTTCGGCATAACAAATATTAATTACGGTTATGAAGAAACAACAATTGTGATTACCATGGAACAACAATCCCAATGAACAACAATCACACTTAGAGGTAAACAGTAGTTAAATGGACAATAGTACCGATCTATAAATACACAACGTTGTTACTCTGTAAACAAACAGCAACGATAACCTGTAAAGGAACAACAATGTTATACAATAATATCAATCTGTAAAGGAACGACAGTGCGATATAAATTCAGAATCAACAACATAACATTCCAGTTGCAGAGGATAACCTTCCTTATTCAAATATGAATGAAATATAATACAGCCAATACATGAAATGATAAGGAACAACAAATTACTGAACGAACTAACTAAAAGAAATCAAACCGTGCACGACTTGGAATTGGAAAATAATGGTACAGGAAGTAGGTGATCCACTAGGGCCGGGGCCTTAGTCTCCAGGGACGCACTCTAGAATCAAAGACGGAACAATAACATAGTTTATGTATTAATCATGAAAATAGGGTTACAGTAATCGCTCTTTAAAGAGAGTCGATGATCAAAGTTTAAGTTACAACAGTGAATTCTATAAGACGATAATAATCCGCCCCTTGGGCTAGCGACGCTGTCTCTTTTTATAGCAACCGGGCGGAAATACCAAAGATACAGATATTATTTAAGGTAGCGATCCCTCAGGATCCAAGGATCCTGAGGGATTCACCATATCGTTTTTTCTCAGTTATCTCTTCGTTCTCTTGCACTGATTTGGTATCTCCTCTTCCTTTTCCTGGCTTATGCGCTCCGATCTGGATTGCCTTGTTTGGATGTGGTTCCCTATCAAAGGGACAACAATTGATTTTGTTTTGTTTTTTCCCTTGGAATGGTGATCTACCATTTTCTTCTTCTTCTGCATAGGAAAAGGTAATAATTAGTCATTTTATTAGATATCATTTTTGGGATTCAACTGCGTTAAGTAAGTCACAAACGTATGACCATTTCCATGAGAGGTAGTCGTAACTGACTAATTTCTCATGATTTTTGAATAGTTCACTTAGCACTCATTGCATCGGGTGATGCTCACAGGGGTGAAGAAGTGGGATTGAAACTAGTGAAATGTGGAGAACGAATCACATAGCATCAATCATCACTTCCGGGGCTTGCACCCGGTAACCAGGACTTCCCAGGAGGTCACCCATCCCAGAACTCCTCTGGCTCAAGCGCGCTTAACTGTGGAGTTTTTCCCACAATCAAGCCCACTTAGCTTGCTACCCCATTTGCAAAACCTTAGCAAGTATTGTGCCTCATGAACCATTCAAGTAGAGATCCCTTGACT
>APFE030079301.1:200841-222913 GCA_000404065.3 Pinus taeda | reverse complement strand
CATATTTAAGATAAAATTCTAAGGTTTAGGCAGTGGAACATCACATCGAACATCAACAACAAGTCCTCCAACTCTTAAAGGATAACCTCGTGTTGGCACAGAATAGAATGAAACAACAGGCGGATCAACATTGCAGCGAAAGAAGTTTTGATGTAGGTGATTGGGTATTCCTACGGCTACAACCATATATGCAAATTTCCCTCAAGCAAGCTAAGAATGATAATAAATAATCACCAAAGTATTATGGTCCGTACAAGGTGTTGCAAAAGATTGGTACTATGGCATACAAATTGGAACTTCCTGCAGCTTCTCGATTGCACCCAGTTTTCCATGTTTCATGTTTAAAGAAGGTTATATGTGAAAAGCTCCCAGTTCAAACAATATTGCCAGAACTTGACGAGGAAGGAAAAATTATATTGGAACCGGAAGCAGTCATAGAAACAAGATCTCGACAGCTACGAAATCGATCAATTTCGTAGTATCTTATCAAGTGGAAGAACTTATCTACAGAAGATTCCACATGGGAGGATGAGAATTTTATACAGAAGTATCCAGAACTACTCAAGCGTTGAGGACAACACTTTTTTTGAAGGAGAGGGGCATGTTGGGTCCCTATAATACTAGAGTGATTACCCCATTACTATTGTAGTTGTATCCCTTATTAATATTTTTGTGCCCCTATTGTCCCCATAGTTTTATTATTGTGCCCCATAGATCCCTCTATTGTTATTTTTGTGGCTTTATATTATTATTGTTAGGTCGGCTGGGTTATATTGTGACTCCTTAGACTCCTATATATAGAAAGGAGGTTTCGTCATTTGAATCATCCAAGAATTGTTCATTTGTGTAATGTAAAGGAGGTTGCCCCCTCGAAGAGGCTGAATTCTAAGGCATTCAACTATATTTTCTATCTTTTTGTGAGTTGGTTTCATAATAGAGAAGGACTAGGGTGGCCACCCCGAGAGTGTGCACTGTGTTTCGTCTTTCCTGAACACGAATCCACAACAATCGCATTGATTCTCCTTAAATCTAGGGTCCAAAAGGAAGAAGGGAAGAAAACAACATCAAAGAAAGAGATATCAAATATGTCTACCAGCTCATAAGGGGAGGCTGAAATAGAGAACACGCTTCCCCAACCCCGTGCCTTCGCAAAAAGTTGGGAACTATAAGGGATGGTGATCGAGAAGGACTAGGGCGGCCACCTCGGGATATCGCACTGCATTTCATACTTCCCGAACACCAATCCACAACAATCCCACCTTTTCTCCATAAAGCTAGGGGCCAAAAGGAAGAATGGAATAAAACAACATCAAAGAAAGAGATATCAAACGTGGCTACCGGCTCACAATGGGAGGCTCAAATAGAGAAGATGTTGCCCCAACCCCGTGCCTTCACCATAGAATCAAGAAAGAGCTCTCAATTTGTCAATCCTTACTATGTCTGGACCTAGTAAGTTTCCCTGTGTTGACTCAAATTAAGCCACGGGCTCCACTCCTGGTGGTGCTCTTCCATCAATTCCTTTAATTTTAGCCTTGGGACCATAATCCCCTCAGAACCCAAACACTCTAATTTCTTAGAAGGTGTTGGCATAGTCCTTAGAGCAACATCTATCGATCCTTGGTCGGAGTCGTTTATGGTTGAGACTAGGATGGTATCTAATCGTCTTTGAGCCCCCAAATTTCATTCTTGATTAATGAAAACATCCTTGGAAAAATCTTTCACAGAGGTATGTCTTTGATAAGTCCAAGAATATCACATTTGACAATGAAATATGAATGCCCCCGATAGTCCCTATTAATCATTACTCCGGTCCCGAAGGCCAACACAATAGGACTAGACTCCTATCATGTTATTCCATGCTAATGTATTCAGAGCATAAGCTTTCTTCAAGCACTCTAATATTTTCAAAGTAACGACGCTGGAGCTGCGACCCAACCAATAAAGGTGAGGAGCACGCTGCTAACAAAAGGGATGGAAGGGCAAGTGCGCACCAAGTAAGCGCACCCACCTTTACCACCCAAGATCCAAGTATGAGATTTTTAACTAAAACAACTTAAATATACACTATTGGAGCTGGAATTACCACAGTTGCTGGCACTAGACTTGCCCTCCAATGGATCCTCGTTAAGGGATTTAGATTGTACTCATTTCAATTACCAAACTCGATGGCCTAGTATTGTTATTTATTGTCACTACCTCCCCATGTCAGGATTGGGTCATTTGCACGCCTGCTGCCTTCCTTGGATGTGGTAACCATTTCTCAGTATTCCTCTCTAGAATTGAACCCTAATTCTCCATCATTCGTCACCACCATGTTAGGCCTCTATCCTACCATTGAAATTTGATAGGGCAAAAATTTGAATTAAGCATCGCCAACACAAGGGCTATGCGATCTGTCAAGTTATCATTATTCACTGGAGAAGCAGTCAAGCCCACGCTAGCCTTTTATCTAAAAAATTCATCACTTCCAAAGAGTCGGGACTTGGTGCACGTATTAGCTCTAGAATTACTATAGTTATCTGAGTAGTAGGGTACCATCAAAAAAAGGATAACTGATTTAATGAGCCATCTGCAGTTTCACAGTTTGAATTAGTTCATACTTAGACATGCATGGCTTAATCTTTGAGACAGGCATATGACTACTGGCAGGATCAACCAGGTATGACCTTCCCACTTCAAAGGGCATTTGGGCACTGTCTTACCAAGAGCCAACCTGAACACCCATCAGGTCAAAGAGATATCAAAATATCATGTAAAACTTTTATGCTTGGCACCTCTTGCATCCCAAGAAGGGAATAGACACAACATGCCAAGGACATGGCGAACAAATGGGTAGACCTACCTAGTCCCAAAGCACCAAGGCCACTTCGGAGTTTGAAATCACACCCCAACCAACAAGAAAACGAGCAATCACTCACCTACTCCCTTAGAAATGCCTCCAAAAACATCCACGCTCCATACCGAGGCAACCTAGGAGTCCACCTGACAATAGCAATGGTGGACCTCGATCTCTCGATTGTCTGCGGTAGCCTCGATGTCAAGGAAATAAATGGAGAATAACCAACCACACAACCTCTATATTAAAAATGAGCCCCAACCCTCCCCGCCCCACACTGAAGCCACCTAGGAGTCCCCCGGGACAACAGCAATGGTGGACCTAGATCTCCCAATTACCTACAACAGCCTCGATGTGAAGGAAAAGGAAGGAAATAAAAATAGGACGATCGACCACAAATCCTATCTTAGAGAGGCCATACAAACCTCCCCGCCCCGCATTGATGCCACCTAGGAGTCCACCCGGACAACAACAACAGTGGACCTTGATCGAACGATCGCTTGTGGCAGCCTCAATGCAAAGGCAAAGGAAGGAAATAATACAAGACAAATCGAGCCCACAACCTCCCTTAGAAATTCCCCCCCAACCATCCCCTCACCACACAGAGGCCACCTGGACAATAGCAACGATGGACATCGATTGCATGATCGCTTGCGATAACCTCAATGAAAAGGCAAAGGAAGGAAATAAAGAAAAACTAACTGAGTCCACATCCTCTCTTAGAAATTCCCCCGGACCCTCCCTGCCCTGCACCGAGGCCACCTAAGAGTCCACCCGGACAACAGCAATGGTGGACCTCAATCACTTGACCACCTTCGGCAACCATGATGCGAAGGAAAGGAAAAAAATAAATGCAAATCAAGAGGTTTGGTACACAATACAAGAAGATATCCAAATAGGAGGAAGGATTAGGCAGCTCCGCACCCCGCGCACCCTACGTACAGGCAACCTAGGAGATTGCCCACAGCTTTACCAATTTATACAATCAATACTTTTCACCTACGGCCACCTCCACGCAGAGGAGGGAGATCGAAGCGTTCCACCTCGAAATCCTTCTTCCAGATAGCCCCCACCATCGACGTAGCAAGCCTCCTCCCCATTGGACCATGACCACATATACAATTGGAACAATACATACCCATAAACATTGTGACTTAACATTTCCAGCCCAAAAGTCTATCACACATGTGAGATGCAAGGAAAAATTTGACCACTCGATCAAACATATGGGCCACCACATCTATTAAACCTCAAAGCCATAGCAAAAACAAATGATGTGCACTTTGAAAGGAATGCCAACCCTTAGCTTTACAATAAGGACAACAGCTCCTCACATCACCCGATGGAAAAAGAAAGCAAGAGGGAGTAGGGGGGTGGGTGGTTTACAACCAAAAACCTTCCACGTTCTTCTTAAATGTATGCATCTCAATTGACAATGCCAACATAGAAAGAGTGCTCTAAAGAAGCTGCAGGGGCAGGTGTAGTCCTTGTGTCCCATCAATATCTGGTTGAGTTAAGACATCTTTCACTGAAGCTGAAGGTACATATGCAACTACTTTGGAATGCAGAATATAAATTCTGAATGCCTTTAAAGACTTTATGAGAGCATAAGCTTGTTTTTCAATAAGGTCATACCTTAATTCAACATCCCTTAAAGTTTTGCTAAAAAAGGCCACAGGGTGCTCTATGCCTTCATCATTTTTCTACAACAGAATTGTTGCAAGTGTATCATAAGAGGAAAAAGGGAAGATGAAAAACTCCTTGGTATAATCTGGGCTAATTAAAGTGGGAGCTTCCATGATAGCTTGCTTGATGGCTTCAAAAGAGATTCTTGAAGCCTCTGTCCATTTTATTTCTGCTCCTTTCTTCAACATGAAAGTAGTTTGGAATGAACCTCCTTACGAAGTTAATATTACCCAAGAAGGATTGAATGTCCCTTTTTTACCTAGGGATGGACAATGTCTGAATATCTTGAACCCTTGCTGGATCAATCTTCACACCTTCAGCAGAAACAATATGTCCTAGGAGTTTGCCTTCTTCTAGTGCAAACTGTGACTTCTTTGGGTTTATTGAGATTCCAAACTATTTGCACTTTAGGAAGAATTTCCTTAAATGTTGTAAATGGTCTTTGTGGCTATTGGAGAAGACTGTTATGCCATCAAGATAAATAAGGAAAAACCTGTCCTTTTCTCCAACAAAGGCTATGACCATGGCCCTCTGAAAGCTAGCCCCAACATTCGTCAGTCCGAAAGGCATCTTGGAGTACATGAAAGTGCCCCAAGGAGTAATGAAGGTGGCCTTTTCCTGATCTTTAGCATGTACAACTATCTGATTGTAACCTGAAAATCCATCTAAGAAAGACATTACTTTATCCCCTGAAACTCTTTGCAGCAAGTGTTCCATCTTGGGCAGGGGATAGTTATCTTTTCTAGAGCACTTGTTCAAGTTTATGAAGTCGACACAAAGCCTAATTTCTCCATTTTTCTTTTTCACCACCACAAGGTTGGCTATCCACTTTGAATACCTTAGGGGGACTATGATTTTGGCAACCAACAACTTCTTGATTTCTTTCTCGATCAAAGGCAATAAGAGAGGGCTGATAGGTCTTAATATTTGCTTAAAAGGGATGATGTTCTTTTCCTGCGGGATCTTATGTTGAATGATGTATGCATCATAGGTTTTAAAATCACTATATTCCCAGGAAAAAATGTCACCAAATTGCTTCATGAGGGTACAATACTCGAAATTCTGGGCAGAGGATAAATGCGCGGACAAATTTATGTTTTTTTGGACAGGCTGGGCTACCTATATTGTGTTTATAGACAACATACTCATTCTCTATTTTGGTCTCATTATAAGGCACATCATTATGATCGAAAAGCCTCTCTAGAGGCACCAATCCCTTTGGTATGTGATTACTGGGCAGTTGGATGATGCTTCTTTGGCTGATTTCACTTTTTAGCTTGGACTGGCTGCCTTCTTCCATGGTTTCATTTTCCTGATCGATGCGCATTTCAGAAAATTCCCCAATGACTTGCAAGAACATGTTAATTTCCTCATTGTCCTCGAAAAACCTCCAATATTTGACATTTTCAGGCAGAGATAGTCTGTATCTTATCTGAACTTCATATGTCAATTTGGAAGGCAACGATGGAATAAACATGCTAGCAGAGGCAACAAGGGAGTTTGCAAGCTGGTTCTTTATTCTTGGAATATAAGAAATGCTAAAATCATTAAAATAATCTTGGAGCCTCCATACCTCATCTCTGTATGCTTTTAGCCTTGGATGTTTAACTTCGAAAGTTTTATTTACTTGCTGAATAATGAGATCTACGTCCCCAAACACTTTCAGGCCTTTGATACCCATTTCTTTAGCAGCATTCAAGCCCAAATCAAAGCTTCGTACTCTGCGATGTTGTTTGTGACCTGAAAGGTTAATTTGAAAGACAAATGAATGTATTCCTGTGCTGGGGACACAAGGAATACACCTGCCCCTGTAGCTTCTTTAGAGCAAGCCTCATCAAAAATCATATCCCAAACCTATGGGTTTTCTTCCTCTATGATCTGGCAAATTGGTTTCCTGAGCTGGGTGGAGGCTAATTGAGATTCTTCATATGGAGAATACATGCTCCAAAATTGTTGTCAACAACATATATGGGATGATTAGTAGGATTCTTCTCATCGCTAATGATATAAGCCGACTATGCCTCTCTATAAAGGCTCTTGCTCTCACCTTCGAAAACTGGGACAATAGCATAAGACAAATCTTTTTGTAATGATCCACCTAGTCTCTTGATCCAACCTCTAGAAAGTAACATGCCAAACTTGGGGGGTACATCTGCTACCACAATATCCATCATCATGCTTTTCATGGGCAACTGAGACAAAGTGATGGCTAGGTCTTTGATTAATCCCAGACATTTCACTTTTCTAGAGTCAAAAGAAAACAGGTCATGATAAGGCTTAGTGATGTCAAGACCCAACTCATCCATGACAGCCTTGCGCACTATATTATGGTTGGCTCTAGTATCAAGAAGGTAGTTGTGAAGGATTTTATCATGAATAGTTAGAGAGACATAGAATGGTGGGGAGCTGTCTTCACAATTTTCAATCATTGGGCTGAGAATAACAGCTGGCTTGTCATCTTGGAGATTCACATGGTTAGTGGAGGCTTGGGTGGCTTTAGGCTCAAGGGCCTCAAGGATGGATCTTTTGAAGGATTCATTCTTCAATTTCTGATTGAAAATTGAAAGGAGAAGGAGACTTTTTAAGACCTCTTACTTCATGAGTTGGAGCTTGGAAGACGATGGGATCAATTGCGGGTTGTTTTTGCTTATTATCTTGTTGTACTGCACAGACAACAACTTTTTGAACAAGAGTTTCCTTTGCATTGTTTATATTTGACCTTAAATTATATCTTTGCTGTCTACATTCTGTAGAATAGCTTTACCATCCCATTCTTGGCTGATCTAGTCATTGCATAATGACCTTTCATAGGCAACTGAGGTAAAAAAGGAAGCATTACCTTTGTCTTCTAGACAATGGATCTCATCATCTTCTTCAAACTGCTCCTCTTCCATGATTTCATTTTGAAAAGGATCCTTCACCCTTTGGTCTTTATTAGCATCTTTATTTCTTTGCAAAATCTGCAACTACTCATTAGTTCTTCTATATGGATTTGGATTTGGATTTCTAGGAGCAAAGGTATTAGGAGCTCTCCCTTTCCCTATGTGCTACTCAAACTCTAATTTGGATATTTTGAGGCTAATGACTCGATCATTTTGGTCATTTTATCTATATTAGGATCAGAGGATGATGAAGACTCACCCCTATGTCTTCTTCTATTAACATTTCCCTTGATCTTCTCTAACACCATGATGTGTGATTCCACTTCCAACGTTGCATCCTGCGTGTTAACCAAAGTAGCACATCGCGTCTCCCTCAACAGTAGGAGAAGTCAGAATCAAAAGCACTGGGATAGGTGAGTTTAGCAGAGGTAGTAGTGGGTTTTACTTCAGTTGGTATCTTACTATATATACGGTTAAACCTCTTATTGAAATCAGACATCAACTCACCATTTTCTCTCTTTAAGTTGCCAAACTTAGTGTGGTAGTAGAGGATGTCCCTCCAATGCTTTAGGAATGCATCATCTAAAGCTTCAATATTTGCTATAGATCTTGGGGTTAGTTCTCTGAACTATTTTCTAACCTCTCCATCTAGGCTTTGGACAAAGACTCTCATCCAAACATCATCTTCACTAATGTCTAGATTATCAGCATAGCTATAGAATGATTCAAGATGTTCTTCAGCAGTAACACCTTCAGTCCCAGTGAACTTAGGCTTATATTTATGATATTCTCTAGTAGGCATGGCATTCAGAGGAGTGGGCAGTATTAGAGGTCCATACCTAGCAGCTATGATTCTTTACATTTTGGTAGGTGCTTGTGGACCTGCCACAGCTGTGGTGGCTATAAGAGTACTGGTAGTCTAAATGACAGAGGGCTGAGGAGTGACTGATAATACTAAAGGAGTATGATGAATAGGAGGAGAGGTTTCCTATGGGCTTATAACAAAAGGAGAACCTAAAGAATAAGGAGCTTTATGAATTTCTGAGAGTTTTTCTTCACTGCTAGTATTAGAATCTGTACTCTTAACATGTATTTGTTCTATTGCAGGATTTTCTTGAAGAGATATAGAATATTGTTTAGGTTTACCTGAAATTGATGCTCCTTTTTGCAATACCTTTCTTTCTTTGATGATATTTTCAGGGTCAGGTACTGGGTCAGCTTGTGACTTCTGAGGGTTTCTTCGAGTATGCCTCACAAACTGAGCCAAAAATATGAAGTGGAATCGCCAAGAGGTTCGGTCTCTAGTAGAGTCGCCAAATAGATGATTACAACCAAAAATGTGCCCAGACTTTGTCTATCATCAAATTTGGATCTATGTCGTTTCCCAAGGAAGTTGAGCTTCAGTTTCCTGTCCTCGACAACGGTGCCAATTATGTTAGCACTCCAGGAAACTCTCCTAGGTTGCAGCTCAGAGATGCCTAGCAACATATAATCTTCAATATTGTTCTCAAAACTATTGGAATGGATGATGGTTTGGTTCAAGTCAGATGACCATTTCAGCTCTATTCCCACTCAAGACATGCATGAACACCCTCAACAACACAAGGCTTTAAACCACTAATGCTAAATATTTTATAGATTTAATGGATAGATGGAGAATACAAACTGTATTTGCAGATTGCATATATAAACATAAATGAATGACTAGCTACAGGAAGCAAAATAGAATACTGACTGTACTGGCAGATGCATATATGACCACATATGAATGGTTAGCTACAGGCAGAAAGAAGCTTGTGATTCTAAGTTATTAAAGCAGAGATAAGATGACAATTATCTAGCCTTAAACATAAAGGAAACATGAACAAACTGTTCAAGTGAAAGCATAGAACAACAAAGAGAATGGGTGTTGAACATATTATGGTAAAAGAAGCTTGTATTTCTAGAATGAAGATAAGGAGCTTGAAAGAATAGAGGAGCACTAATCTCCAGAAGTTGAACCCCCATTATATTTAGTTTTTTGCCTTTTATAGGCCCTTTACAATGCTCCTGAGCTCTCTAGAAGGCTCGGAGTCTTAATCTATCCCCTCTGTCCCTTAACTGTTTGATTCCCTAAAGGCAAGCATGGCTTGGAAGTTTTTCCTCCTCCTGACAAAGGAATAACAATTTTCAGAAATTTTTGGGTGGTTTGTTGTGTTGTCTGGGGGTTCTCTCGTGCCAGAGATGCCCCACAATTGATGTTGTTGTTGTGGATGAGCTGCGCTGTCTATTGATGCTTCATGGACGATTCTGTTTTAGGCTAGCTGCATGTGCTCCATGATGCTTTTGTGTTGTGCTGTCTGTGTGGTGGAATGGCTCTTCTCTTTCCCTTTCCAGGCTCTTGTTTCCCGGCGATGTGTCTCCTAGGCTCTATTACATGGTGCAATGGGTCTTCGGGCCCTTATATCCCTCTAAATGCCCCCTTTCTGTTAATACATGACTATTTTTTGTTTAAAATAGAAAACATCGTGACACTGTGAAAATCTCGCCTATTGCTGTCCCTTTCAGACTTCAAAAATCATTAGATGCGGCTTATTAGTCTCTCGGGTTTTCCCTTGTCGCAAAGAAGCCTGCCCTGTGTATTTCTTTGTATTTCTGAAATATGCGAAAAGCATTAAAAACCGTGAAAACAACCTTTTCGGACTTCAAAATTTATTAAATCCCCTTCCCAGACCCTTTCGGGTCCGGGTTTCATCGCAATCGCAAGGCTCATAGGCTTCCTTTGTAATTTTCATTATATAACAAAAATATACCAAATACATTAAAAACTGATAGGGCGTGGACTTGAAATTTTATAGGAAATCATTTATAGCAAAGGGTCTGGGCTTCATCGCAATCGCAAGGCTCACAGGCTTCCTTTGTAATTTTCGTTATATAACAAAAATATACCAAATACATTAAAAACTGATAGGGCGTGGATTTGAAATTTTATAGGAAATCATTTATTGCACCGTTGGGTCCGGCCCATCGAGTCGCCCGTATGTATGTGTAGAGGTCCCACCCCATGGTAGTACATCGATGCGATACAGCGATGTGATCCGATCGCAATCGTTGATCGCTCATTTCTCAGGCCTTATATATATATATATTATATATATATATATATATATATATATATATATATATATATATATTTATATATAATATATATATATTATATATATATATATAATATATAATATATATAATATATATTAATATATACATACATATATATAATAATATATATAATCTATCTATATTATGTATGTATGTATGTATATGTATGTATGTATGTATGTACGTACGTATGTACGTACATACATACATACATACATACATACAACATATATATATATATATACATATATATATAACATATATATATATACATATATATATATACATATAATATATCATATATATATATACATATATATATAATTACATATATATATATTATATATATTATATAATATATTATATAATATATATAATATATAATATATATTAGTATAATATATATATATATCACTGCATATGTTCCCTGCCGATCCGATCATCGACAATCGCTGATCGACGGTGTCATGCGCCCACCTTATGTCTGTCCCCTCTGCTTGGCTGATTGCGATTAGCTACCTAGATCCGACCCATTGATCGGCCAAATGTAATGGTGGATGTTCCTTCTCTTCTTAAGCCTGCGTTTGCGGGTTTTTCACTGTTTTCCTTTGGTTTTTCGCCTCCCGATAGTGATTTTCAGCCCTTCCAAGGGCATTCCTCCCTTGCTCATTTCGATTGATGGATGATTTTGAAGCATTTTTGAAGACTAAGGGAGTGCCTTGGAGTATATATGGATCCATTGGGATGACTTTTAAGCAACTTTGAAGATTTTTAGGACATGTATGGACCCAATTTTGGGCCTTTTGTCAGCGAAGCTAACAGTTCCTAAGGGTCGAGAATTGAGGCTCCATAGGGATGAATATAGGGGTTCCTCAAGGCTGAGTATTGAGGCTCCACAGGGCCGAATATAGGGGTCCATAATGTGGTTTTTACAGGTCCAAAATTTTAGTCACAAAATACATAAAGTCTGCTCCATAACAGTCAAGGATTTCTACTCCATGAATCCCAAATGAACCACAAAAAATGTCTGTGAGTACCCAAAAAAAAATTGTATTTCTTTCTCCTTAGTTCAAGAGATGTGAAGTCCACCTTTTTCTTATCTTAGACTTGCTTGACTGAATGATAAATGAAAATGGAGAACCACGACTTCTATTTATACTAGTTTGCCCATGATTTGAAGAGACACATCCATGGGAGAGGGGCTGACCTGACTTTATGTAGGCCGACATGAGTATAAATAATTTTTTTGGTCCTCTAACTTAAAAAAAAAAAAAATATACCCAATGAGTAGGAGTTAGAGGGCGAGTGAATAATCATTGGAAAGGGCTTGAATCCCTCTATAAGTTTATGCAATAATATTTTCAAGATGGTGTCCCTTTCGACATCAATATCAAAGATTTCTTCCCAAAGGAGGAGAAGTGCCATCAAAATGTTTTCATACTTTTGTAATTAGAGTGGAGAGGAGAAGGAACACCTCAACCATTTCACACTTCAATAATTCAAGGGAGGAATAAAAGGAACACTGGTCCTTTTTCACATTTTTGTAATTAAAGTGAGGAAGAGAAGGAACATCAGTCCTTTCTTCCATTTTTATAATTAAAGTGATGAAGAGAAAGAACATCGACCCTTTATCAAACTTTAGAAATCCAAGGGAGAAGGAGAAGGAACCCTAACAATATTTGAAACCTTAGTAATTTAAGGTATGAGGACAAGGGAAACCTTCATTTTCTCACTATTAAGTATTTTGATGGAGGTAGAGAAGGGGCTTGACCCAATCTAAATCTTTTGGTTTTCAATTTAGGAGGTGATGAAGCACTTTGAATTTTCCACACTATAGCAATGTTGGGGAGGAGAAGGAGCACTAACCATTAAAGTTTTGTAATTCAATGGGAGAGGATTAAGGTATTACTTTCCCTTTCCCACATTTTTTTAATTTGATTCAGGAGGAGTATTTTCCCTTTCTTATACCGTAGTAATTTTAGGAATTCCAATAATGAGCACTAGCCCTTTCCCACACTATTTAAATTTGAAGGGGGAGGAGAAGGATCATTGACCCTTTCTCACCATTCCAAAAAATCAAGTGGGGAGGAAAATGAGCACCAACCCTTTCTAAAAATTTTTATAATTCAATTGAGAAGGAGAATTGAGCCTTTCTAATACTTTTTTCAGTCAAGTGAGGAGGATTAGGATAAACTTCATTTTATCACGCATCAATATAATTGAGGAAGGAAGAAAAGGAGTGTTGACCTTTTTTGATGTTAATTAATTCAATATAGGAAAATAAGGAGCATCATGTATTTCTCAAACTTTAGTAATTCAAGGGAGGAGGATAATAAAAATGCACTATTTGTCACAATTTTTTTATTAGAGGTAAGAGGAGAAGGAACACCAACCCTTTCTCACACCTTTGTAATTAATGTACGGATGAAAAAAAAATTAAATATTTCTTACACTTAATTAATTCAAGAGAGGAGGAAAAGGAGCTCCAATGCTTCTTGACATTTTAGCAATTTGAGGGATGAGGAGAAGGAAGACCATTATTTTCATAGAATTTAACAATTTGAGGGAGGATATGATGGAGCACTTTCCCTTTCTAAAACTTTTCACATTCAGTGAGGAGGAGAAGAAGCACCTTAATTCTATCACACTCTAGAAATTTGAGGGAGAAGGAGAAGATGCACTAGCCTATTTCTTACACTTTTCTCATTTATGTGAGAAGAAGCTATACAAACCATTTTCTCTCTCCGGTAATTTGATGGAGGAGGATGTAACATGAAAATGCCTGCAAGTAAATTATTATTATTGAATAATAATATAAGTTGATGATACAATAACCCTCATGGGGCAAAATGTGTTAATTGAGAAAATGTATAAGCCAATAGAGAAGGGAAACATAATTGATAATGCACTTATAGAATCCAAAGATTGATGATAAATTGCATTAATGAGGAATGATGTAAATTACAAAAATACTAGGATACTTAACTACCATGACGAGAAAATTAATCAACTAAATGAGAAGGTAGTTGTGTTAATGGAACAACACTTATTTGATCAAAAGCTGGCACCAATTCCATAAAATACAAGTGAGCAAGATCACCAAGAAACACCTAAAGTAATAATTTTCTTTAGGTAGTCAATATCACACAAGAATTCTATTCATAAATCATAAATGAATTAAGAAGGAATTACCAAAGTATGACAATAAGGACCATACAAGAGCAATCATTTGGGTCAACAAATGGAAGGTATTTTTTAATCAAACCCCTTGTTAGGTGAAAGAGAAAAAATAATGATAACTTCCAACAATATAAAAGGGGAAGCTTATTGTTGGTTCTTATGGTGGAAAAAAAAAGTGATGTTTGTTCCTTTCATTGGAAAAAATTCATGACAAACTTACTATAAAGGTTTATTGATGATGAAGATGATAATTTTTACATCTCAAACAAAAAGGAAACATAAACAAATATACACACGAATGGGAAGTTTTGGAAACTAGAAAAACTGGATTCACAACGAACAATTGCTAAAAATGTACATATGTGGACTAAAATATTATATCCGCAGTGAAATAAAGCTATGGAATCCTAAAATAATTGAAGATTCCATGCACGAAAAAATTAATCGAAGAAAAGACAAGTTCAACAAACTATCTTTTATAGGTCTAGAAAAATCAAACATATACTTGAGTGAAAAGTAAAAAAGTACCCTACAAACAAGTCTTACAAGTATATACCTCCTCCCTTAAGAGAATAAGAGAACCAACACTAGGGGTCAGACAAGAAATGGTTCAAGGTATTGTGGATACAACTTGACACCCAAGCACATATGTAACAACAAAAAACTATAGATGTGAAGCGAGGTATAATCTCAAACATCCAACAATGACTTAGAAGTAGAATGTCAAGAAGAAACTAATATTCAAAATAGAGAAGATGGAGGGGATGTGCTCAAGATATAGCTTGCCACAATAACAAGAATAGCATAACCCCAAACATTGAAACAAAGAAGGCAGGTAAAAAAATAATATATATATATATAATTGTCATAAAAAGATTAAATGTATTTGTATATCCAACCACAAACACAATGGTAGCATATGGAAAATGAATTGATGGACTTAGAAAGTGGTACAAAGTGAGGTTGTGATTAGAAGATTACGAATTAGAATCCATATTCTACATTGAGCCCCTAAGAGGAGTAGACATGCTATTGGGAATTCAATGGATGCAAACCATAGAGACCTATTTTGAAAATCACCAAAAATAATCGATCAAATTTTAATAGGAAGGAAAAAACTATAAATTGTTTGGATTCCAATCTTCACCAACTCAAATTGTATCTTCTGAGGAAATGACGAAACTAAATAGAAAGGTGACACCAATATACATTGCACAATTACATAAAATGGAGATAGTAGCACAAAAATATTACATTATCAACACCAAAATATTAAAGCTTGAATCCACAAATACTATAAGGTATTCCAAGACCTACCCATGAAGATTCCCTAGAAAGAAGGATAGAACATAGAGTCAAAGTTAAACCAATCTTAACACTGCTGAATACCAAACCATATCAATGTCTTCATCACCATAAAACAAAATAAGAAATATTAACCTATTATGGTGTAGAGTTATTACAATGAGTAGGATCCCATATGCAACCCTAGTAGTATTGGTGAAAAACAAATATGAATATTTCATATTATGCATAGATTATTAAGGCTTAAACAAGATAATTATGAAAAATAAGTTTCATAGCCCATTTATAAATGAAAAGTTGGACGAGCTCCATAGAGAAAAATATTATCAAAATTAGATCTAAGATCATAATATTATCCAATCATGTAAGGTTATAAGATGTGGATAAATTTATTTCAAAACTCAAGCACTACAAATTTAAGGTGATGCCATTTGGGTTAGCCATTGCCTCTGCCACCTTCCTAACAACCATGAATGAGCATTTTAAACCCTAGCTAAGAAGTTTGTATTGGTATTTTTGATGACATTATTATTTACAACAAGACATGGAAGGAACATATTAAGAATTTGAAGCAAGTACATTCTCTCCTTATGATCTAGGAGGATCCCCAATGGCCCAAAAATCAAAGTCCTTGAATTTCAGCAAAACCAAGACCAAATCGAAGAATTCGTCACAAGGAATCCAACGATGAAAAGGATGCCTCAATTCGAATTTGTATGTGAAAGTTATTCTTAGTAAAAGTTTCAGTCAAACTTGGAAAAAATGACAAAATTTGGTAGAGTGAAAGATAAATTTGGAGGATCACCAAATTGGTAGCCAAATTTGGTAGACCTTGGATGAATTTAGCAAAAAATTTAGTTATAGTTAAATGCTTGGCAAAAAAGTGTATACACATAGGTTCTGTTCTTTCAAGTAGCATATACAAAAGAAAGGCTTGATGTTCAAAGATGACTGATCTATCATATCAATATTGCTGATTTATTGCTACTGCTATTTTACTGTTATCTGCCAATGAAGTCTTCTTAGATCTGACTGTAAATATGAATGCATAAGGAGGTTGATATTTGATTGATTGTATAAGTAAGAAGAAGTGTTTTATGTTGCCTGCCTATGTAAAGTTCTGTAAGTTGACAATAGATGTTCAGTACACTGCTGGTTGGTACAATTTGTGATTCATAGATTTTATGATTAGGAATATTTAGAGGTATACGCAGGTTGGGATGAAGGAAGTATCATATACACACAGGTTTTCTTGAATGAAGTAGCGTATACAGTCTGACACATGAATTTTTTAGGTTTCAGTTGGTTCTGAATGTTGATACAGGTTTCTGGGTTCAGCACAGTGTTTTGATGACAATGATCTGATTGTTTCAGATTAACTGCATGTTTGTTGATGAAGTTTGAGTTTCTAAATTTCTGATGGGTTATTGATGAGTCAAGGTCTTCATATGTCTTGATATGTTCCAGGAGCATCCAGTTTGAAAATTCATGAAACATGGTCCCTGGTGGAAGAGTGGAGTTTTCTGTAGGCTGACACCTACATACTAGTAAACATATTGGCTAGTACAAGAGCTAGGGGGTTGTAGCTACCTTCCAGTAGAAGCTGGAGAAAGAGAGAAGGTTGTAGCCTTTTTCAGGTAGAAGCCTGCGTACTGGTACGAGTCTACACCAGTAGAAGATTGTAAATAGATTTTCTTATCATTAAAAGAAGACAGAGATGACAACAACAGGTGGTTTTCACCCACATTGGGTTTCCACCTTAAATCTTGGTGTTCATGTCTGTTTCTTATGTGTAATGTTTTATTATGTTTATAATGCACATGGTTTATGTTTAATGATTGATGAAGTACTGATGCACTAATTAAATATCAACATATGATGAATTAAATGAATCATAAGTTTACTGCATAAACGTTGGTTGCCTTAAAGACAGTTGCGTGTACACATTAGTTCCCCTCTCTGAACTAGCATATATAAATTTGATTATGAAAAAGAAAAATTCTTGATCTGATAATACTAATTCACCCCCCCTCTTAGTATTATTTCCAACAATTGGTATCAGAAGCAAGTTCTTCAGAAGAAGCTTGATCGCTTGAAGGAAGATCCATCAAGATGAATAATCACGAGAGTATGGGATCCATCAGACCACCAATCTTCGAAGGGAGAAACTTTTTTTATTGGAAAATAAAAACCACAAACTATCTACAATCTCTTGGAATAGATGTCTGAGAAATTGTGGAGGGGGGATAAAAATTTCCAACAACAATTCCTACAAAAACGGCATGTAAAAAGCAATATGAAACCAATGCCAAAGCTATCAATATTTTATTGGGAAGTTTGTCACAATTAGATTTTTTCAAAGTCATGCAGCTCAAATTATCCAAAGAGATATGGAATAAAATCGTTCAGAGCTATGAAGGAGACTCTCAGGTAAAACGTGCTAAGCTTCAAACTCTTAGAATTCAATATGAAACTCTTGAGATGCATAGTGATGAGAATATAGCTAGTTACTTCTTATGTATAGATGAGGTTGTTAATTGTATGAAGAATCTGGGTGAAGAAATAAAGTAAGTTACCTTAGTTGAGAAAATTTTTAGATCCTTGTCTGCTAAATTTGAATCAAAATTGTTTACCATAGAAGAAAAACAGGATCTATAGAATATCATTATGACACAGCTTCACGGAATCCTAACTACTTTTGAGATGAGAAAAGGAGGTCCATCAGATATGAGAGAAGCTGCAATTAAAGCTTCAACAAAAGGAAAAGAAAAGGAAGAACACAATGAATCGGGACACATTTCAGAAGAAGAAGATGAGGTAAATTTTTTCAAGAAGCTTCAATGGGGTTCAGAGGTAAGCTACCCTTCAAATGTTTTGCTTGTGGTAGAGTCAGTCATTATGCTGCCAGATGTCCTCATAAAGATAAATATGAAAAAGGAAAGGAATATGCAAAAGGGAGTAGGAAACAAGTTTTGAATAGAAGGAGTTACTATACTCATGAAGATAGCGATGGTTTATCTAATAGTGATGAATATGAAATTGTTCAAGATTACAAACTTCTCATGGCTTATGATAGCGATGATTTTTGGTATAGTTTAGAAGAGGATAATGATGGTTTATCTAATAGAGATGATTATAGACTTCTCATGGCTTATGACAATGATGATTTTTGGGATGCTTTAGAAGAGGAAAACTTTCATGAAGAAATCTGTAAAATTAATATCTGTTTAGAAGAAAAGAATATGATCATAAATACCTTGACATACCAACTTGCTGAAAAAGAAAAACACAATGAAAAACTAGAATGTGAAATTGTGGGTCTAAGAAAAGATCTTAAGAAAACAAAATCTCTTAATCTTAGATTTGCTAAAGGATCATAAATTTTAAATGAAATTATCAAAGTTCAACATTCTCCTCTGATAAAGATAGGTCTTGGATATACTGAAGAAGCATCTCAATCGCAGAAGCCGTCAACCTCCACCAAAAGCTATCTTGATGCAAAAAATACCAGTGAATAGTATGGAAATCACCAAAAAAGGCATAAAGCTGATCACCAGGTAAATCATACTCAATTTTCTCGAAGGATGAATATCAATAGAAGCCACAACCAACCTCAGGGAAATCATTCTCAATTTTCTCCAAAGATGAATATCAATAGAAACTACAATCAACAGGTAAATAGATTTGATAGTCGCAGAAACTTCTTTAATGGGCAATGTTTCTCATGTCATAATTTTGGGCACAAAGCTACTCAATGCATTGCTTTCAAAACCATCATGACTAGAGAAGCATGAAATGAAAGGAATGTAATAGGGATCAAGAGAAGTTCCTATAATAACTTTTCTCCTCTTGAAGATGAAATAGAATGCTCAATTTGTAACAAGTTTGGTCATGAAGAATCTGAATGCAAGAGCAAATTTCGGCAAATACCTCAAAAGGAGCAAACACCACTAAATTCCAAGATATGGAGAAGGAAAGAATCTCAAATAGAAAGATGTGGTATAGCCTTGTATGCAGAAGGACAAGAAAATCAATGGTACATTGACAGTTGATTCTCCAAACATATGACAAGTGACAAAGAGAAACTTCACTCATATAATGCCTTAGAAAAGGAAAAGAATGTCTCATTTTGAAATGACACTCCAGCTGTCATAAAAGGTAAAGGTTTTGTTTTCTTGAAAGAAAAGGTTAAAGCTGGAAATGTTATGTATGTAGATGGTTTGAAGCATAACTTATTGAGTGTTAATCAAATGTGTGATCAAGGAAATGAAGTGGTGTTTCGATCAAACAGATGTGCTGTTCATGAGCATGATATAGGAGATATCGTGATCAAAGGTAGAAGAAATCCAAACAACTTATACATACTCAAAGGAGGACAACAACAATGGTATTTAAGCAAAAATGATGAAAACTAGCTGTGGCATAGAAGATTGGGACATCTAAGCTTTTCTCAAATAAGAAAAGCATGCAGACTCAAGGTTGTTCATGATCTTCCAGATATCAGCATCCCAGAAAATACAATATGCAAACCATGTCAAATCGGTAAGCAAACCAGAGTTCACTTCATGGAAACACAAGGTTCAGCTAGTAAGCCTCTTGAACTTATCCATATTGATTTATGTGGACCAACAAGAAAAAAGTCACCTCATGGAGAAGAATACTTTATTTTGTTCATTGATGATTTTTCTAGAATGTGTTGGATAGGTCTTCTAAAGCATAAAGATGAAGCATTTGAAAAGTTCCAAGCCTTCAAAGATTTGATTGAAAATGAATTAGATCGAAAATCAAATGCCTCAGATTTGATCGAGGAGGGGAATTTATATTGAATGAATTCTTCGACTTTTGTGAACCACATGGAATAAAAAGGGAATTATCCACTGCAAGAACACCTCAGCAAAATAGTGTAGTAGAAAGGATGAACAAAACAATTCAACAAATGACTTGAGCCATGCTAGATGAATCTGGAACTCCTGCAACCTTCTGGGGTGAAGTTGCATTCGCTGCCATGAATATTCTCAACAAAGAAAATGTTCAAGTAAATAGCACTCAAACTCCACATGAACTTTGCTATGGTAAGACTCCTACTGTAAAATACTTTAAAGCTTTTGGAAGCAAATGTTTTATCAAAAGGACTGATGAAAAACTTGGTAAGTTTGAACCCAAAGTAGATGAAGGGATTCTTCTTGGTTATTCTTCCAGAAGTAATGGATATAAATGTTATAATAAAATACTTGGGAAAATTGTTGAAAGCATTGATGTTGTAGTTGATGAAGCATGCAGAAATCCAAAACAGATAAAATCAACAGAAGATTATGACAATGAGGAATATGGGGATTACTTTCCCACATCAAATAAAAATTAAATGAAAGAAGAAACCAACGAAGCACCATATGAAGATATAATGGTAGAAGAAAAGACTCCATCCATGTATGTTCAGAAAAAATCATTCAGAAACTCAAATTTTAGGAGAAGGGGAGGCTGGTGTACAAACAAATAGAACTATTACAGGGACCTCAAGCTATCTAGCATTACTATCCTCCACGAAACCTCAAAATGTAAATGAAGCATGCAAAGATGAATGTTGGGTCAAGGTCATGGATGAAGAACTTGAGAAAATTGAAAAAAATGACACTTGGGAACTAGTTCCTAGACCTCATGATAAAAATATTATAGGAACTAAATGGATATTCAAGAACAAGCTGAATGGAAATGGACAAATCATTAGAAACAAGGCTAGACTTGTTTGTAAAGGGTATGCTCAACAAGAAGGTATAGATTTTGAAAAAACTTTTGCACCTGTTGCCAGACTTGAAGCCATACGAATGTTTCTTGCTCTTTCTAGTTTTCAGAAATTCAAAGTATACCAAATGGATGTAAAATCAACCTTCCTTAATGGATATTTATAAGAAGAAGTTTATATTGAACAACTAGAAGGATTCATTCTTGGAAATGATGCAAAACTCGTATGCAGACTCAAAAAGGCTCTCTATGGTTTGAAATAGGCTCCAAGGGATTGGTATTACCGCCTTGACAAATATCTACACCAACAAGGTTTTACAAAAGGTTCTGTAGATAGCAATTTAAATACAAAGATTGAAAATGATAAATTGCTAACTATTATTGTTTATGTTGATGATATCATTTTTGGTAGCAATGAAGAATCCATGAGTCAGAATTTTGCTTCAGTAATGCAGCAAGAATTTGAAATTTCCTTGCTTGGTGAACCTACCTATTTTCTTGGTCTACAAGTTTAGCAAACTAAAGATGGTATTTTTCTTTCACAAACCAAATATCTCAAGCAGATATTGAAAACGTACGGAATGGAAGATTCTAAACGTGTATGTACTCCAATGGTAACATGATGCAGTCTCAGCTCAAATGATGAATCAACAGTAGTACATCAACCAACTTATAGATCCATGATTGACAGTCTGCTTTATATAACAAGTACCCAACCTGACATCATGCATGTAATACAAATATTTGGAGATTCCAAGAAAATCCAAAGGAATCACACATTCAGGCAATCATAAGAATTTTCAAATATCTTCAAGGAACTCAGGACTTTGGACTATGGTATCCTAGAGATACAGATCTTACTCTTCATGCATATATAGATGCAGATTGGGAAGGAAGTGTTGATGATAGAAAAATCACTAGTGGTGGTGCATTCTATATGGGTTCTAGGTTAGTGTCTTGGTTCAAAAAGAAACAAATTTCAATTGCTTTATCTACAGCTGAAGCAGAATATGTGGCTGTTGCATCTTGATGCACACAACTACTTTGGATGATGCAAACTTTGCAATAAATTCAGATCACATGTAATCCACCCATCTCCATTCTATGTGATAATACAAGTGCCATCAGTATTTCAAAGAATCCATTCATGCACTCCAATACCAAGCACTTTCCCATCAAGTATCTTTTTCTATGAGAAGAAGTGCTTGAATAAAAGGTCAAATTGGAGTATGTCCCCTCTAAAGAACAGGCTGCTGATATATTCACTAAACCACTGCCCAAAGAAATATTTGAATATCTCAGACAA
>APFE030079301.1:188377-200599 GCA_000404065.3 Pinus taeda | reverse complement strand
CTATTTCTTAGTTGCATCAGTCATTAGTGTGATATATCTTCTTCTGTCATGGTCTATATTTCAATGAGTTCTATTGGTTATATGATGTAATTTATTTCCCCAATATCCTTGGGATAGATGATGTAATAGTTGTTGTATTTTTGTCATGTATAAACTTTGGTATATCCCCACTTAGCTGGGTAGGTGAGTCAAATATGGTGTATCCCCACTTGGTTGGGTGATTGATGTATTTATGAGTTCGTGGTCATAGGGAGGTCATATTCACTTTGTTTAGTTATAGTGTCATGTTATTATATTGAATCATCTCTTTGTAGACTCGACATGTACTCAGGGGGAGTATGGATAGCATCATGCAAAGGAGGAGAGTAGAGTGGTCCGCCCTTTGCCCTTGATGTCAAAGGGGGAGAGTATTTTTGTATTTTGGTGTTGTATGGTATCTATAACAGTCTTTACAACTTGCAGTAGTCAACACCATCATGGTTTCCATTAAGTCCAAAGGGGAAGATTGTTGGAATTATGATACAAGTATTGTCCTTGATGGCAACTCTGCAGGTCAACTCAATTTTGATAAGAGGCTAACAAGAATATTCAGAGGCAATAGGGCAGTGGTACGGAGGATCAGGAAGATGGAACTAAGATCTATTGATCATAATGAATAAGCTGAAGGAAGAAGAAGATGTAAGAGTAGTTTAAGAGATACATGCAGGTTCACTTAGTCTAAGCAGCGTATACACGCAGGTACTTAGAACATAAATAGCGTATAATGTACACACGCACTCCCACAGAAGGCAAAGCACGTACATGCTCAAAACCATGGTTTTGGTTCAAGGTATTTTGGTCCAAGGTATCTTTGGACCATGATATTGACCCTAGGTATTTAGTTTGAGGTATTCGGTCTGTGGTATTTGATCCAAGGTATTGGTCCTAAGTGGATTCGGTCCATGGTATTGAGAAAGGCCAAAAACTATATAAAGAAGAGAGGATCATAAGGCCAGATGTGCATAAGATTCTAAGGAATGCTTCTATCTGAAGTATATTTTATGTTGTAGGGTTATGTTTGGGACTAGATCTGAAATATTTATGTGCACCTTGAGTTCAATATTGGATCAGGATCATGAGACCTGAAATGACTTATTCTTGAATGATCTGATATTGGTTGAGGCTAGATCTAATTTTTTGCGTCTATTTTATTCGTTATCTATCATGATCTGGGTTTATCTAAAGTCTGAAATTGCAGCAAATTTCTAAGTCAATATTTGCAGATCTGTATGCAGGTTCGTCTCGGAAAAAGAGCGTATACACATAGGTTCTGTTCTTTCAAGTAGCATACACAAAAGAAAGGCTTGACGTTCAGAGATGACTGATCTATCAAATCAATATTGTTGATTTATTGCTGTTGTTTTTTTACTATTGTCTTCCAATGAAGTCTTCTTAGATCTGAATGTAAATCTGAATGCATAAGGAGGTTGATATTTGATTGATTGTATAAGTACCAAGAAGTGTTTTCTGTTGCTTTCCTATGTAAAGTTCTGTAAGTTGACAGTAGATGTTTAGTACGCTGCTGGTTGGTACAGTTTATGATTAAGAGATTTTATGATTCAGAATCTTTAGAGGTATACGCAGATTGGGCTAAAGGAAGTAGCATATACATGCAGGTTTTCTTCATTGAAGTAGCGTATACATTCTAACACATGAATTTTTTAGGTTTCAGTTGGTTTTGAATGTTGATACAGGTTTCTAGGTTCAACATAGAGTTCTGATGACAATGATCTAATTGTTTCAGATTAATTGCATGTTGGTTGATGAAGTTTGAGTTTCTAAATTTCTGATGGGTTATTGATGAGTCAAGGTCTTCATATGTCTTGATATGTGTCAGGAGCATCCAGTCTGAAAATTCATGAAGCGTGGTCCATGGTGGAAGAGTGGAGTTTTCTGTAGGTTGGCACCTATGTACTAGTAAACATATTGGTTAGTGCAAGAGCTAGGGGGTTGTAGCTCCCTTCTAGTAGAAGTTGGAGAACGAGAGAAGGTTGTAACCTTTTACAGGTAGAAACCTGCGTACTGGTATGAGTCTGCACCAGTACAAGATTGTAAACAAATTTTCTTATTATTAAAAGAAGATAGAGATGAAAACAGCCGGTGGTTTTCACCCACATTGGGTTTCCACCTTAAATCTTGGTGTTCATGTGTGTTTCTTATGTGTAATGGTTTATTATGTTCATACTGCACATGGTTGATGTTTAATGATTGGTGAAGTACTGATGCACTGATTAAATATCAACATATGATGAATAAACTGAATCATAAGTTTACTTCATAAACATTGGTTGCCTTAAAGACAATTGCGTGTACACACTAGTTCCCCTCTCTGAAGTATCGTATATAAATCTGATTATGAAAAAGAAAAATTCTTGATCTGACAATACTGATTCACCCCCCCTCTCAGTATTATTTCCAACAATGTGGAACCAAAATTGTGACCAAATTGGCTCCAACTGAGCATGAAAAATTCAAATTTGAATCGGGAAAATGGTTATACAACAATGGGTAAATTTAAACGTTTATATATAAGGTTACAACGATTTGACAGTTTGAATTTGTTTAGCAAGTAGTTTAATTCAATTCCAGACTGTTATGTAATGTCGTTTGACAAAATATAGTATAGTATAATATGTGGTGTGTGGTGTGTGTGTGTGTGTGGTGTGTGTGGTGTATTCCACTACAATCTTAAATATATATATGATAATTAACATTAGTATACCGAAATGGGGGTCCATGGGGTTTGAACCTGTGACCCCCGCCCGTAAACCATTTTAACATACCATATGCCAACCAGGAGTCCAACCACTCGGGCTTTGAGATGTCTGTCAACCACCCAATATTTAAAACTCATTCATTTCAGTCGACAAACAATGGAGCCATGAGTGATTGATTAGAGGGCTAGCAAGACGAGGAACCAAGAGCAGGTGGAATAATGCACAGGGCCAAAACCCTACAGCGGAACCCTGTGACATGATTTTCAAGGAGAGAATATTCCTAGAATATTCTGATGTGGATTGTAAATATTCTCTGGGGGGTCTAGAGTTGTCGACGACATAATATAACCGAGTTAATACTCATTTTACTCAGAATTTCACGAGGATTTCACTGGTGTAGTCTGTTTTTGGATCCAAGCATCCCATTTGCAGGTCATCATCATAAACAGAGGTATAATGATGTATTTTTCCATGTACTCATTTTCATTTTTGTCGAGATGAATGAAGTGGCCTCCCCACTATTGAAGTAGGGCTTAAATATGTAGTCCAAACTAGATTAACTCTCTTATCAAGAATTGTGTGCATTGTCTTTATGGTATCCTTTATGTTTCTTTTTCATATAAGGTTTTTACATGCTCTTTCATCTATTAATTATGAATACATCAATGAAGAAAATATCCTAGACCACCTTAAAAAATCAATTCTATGTGACCAAAATGTACTGTTGGTAAGGAAGAAGTTGAATACCTTGGTATTTTCATATACAAGGAAGGAGTTAAGGTGGATTCAAATAAAATAAAATAAATCATGTAATAATGAAGGAAAAATAATGTATCAGAACTAAAAGGATTCCTAGGATAAAAAGAATATTAAAGAAGATTCATCAAGAACTATCCTAACTTAACAACACCACTATCTAACTTATTAAGGAAAAATTCATTACACTTGCATAATCAAGCAACATAGTGTTTTGAAGAATTGAGAAAATTTATCTTCAATCCCCGTGTTAGAAAAACCATATTTCACAAAATCCTTTATGGTATAATGTGATGCTGCAGGGGTTCAGATAGGTACAATATTAATGCAAAATGACCATTTGATAGCTTTTGAAAGTTGAAAACTAAACAATAGGGAAAGTATAAAACACATACATGATAAAGAGATATTGACCATTACCAATGCACTAGCCAAGTGGAAAAAATACCTATCAGGCAATAAATTCTCAATAGATATGAATCACAACAGCCTTCAATTATTCTTACAACAAAGGACATTATCATCCGAACAACAAAAAATGGATGGAAAAACTTTCCACCTTTGATATGGAAATATTACACAACATGGGGAAAGACAATGTGGTTGTTGATGCACTGTCATGTAAGGATGAAGAAATAAAACCATGTACAACAATAATGGTGATTCCCACTTGGTTAGATGAAATTTGGATTGACTATGCCAAGGATCCTGAAGCTTATTCCATAATCAAGAATTTGGAACGTAACCCAAAATTTGAATAGAAAAATGATATTTAATGGTACAAGAATATAATTTCCCTAATTCTATTTTCAAAGTTTAAAAGGGAAATCTTAAGGGAGTCATATATTTCCCCAATGACGAGACACAATGGATTTTTCAAAAACATACTATAATGCATGGAAATCCTTTCAATGGAATGAGATGAGTAAATATATTTAAAAGTTTTTCACTGAATGTGACATATGTCAAAGAAATAAAAATGAGAATATCATGACATCGAGCTTGCTTCACCCCTTTTACATTCCTAACAAAATAATGGGAAGAGATATCAATGGACTTCATTGAAGAATTACCAATGTATGACAGCAAAGTTAAGATTTTTGTTGTGGGTCCAAAGATTAACTAAACATGCACATTTTATGACAATTAGAAAAATGGATTCAACAAAATAGATTGCTAATGTCTTTTGAAAAAACATCTATAAATTTCATGGTTTTTTGAAAGTCATTGTGAGCGATAGGGATCCCAAAATTAAAGGTAACATTTGGAAGGAAATTTGCAAGCAAACTGTAATATCGCTTAATATGAGTTCATCTTAGCATCTACAAAAAGTTGGACAAATAGAAATTGTAAATAAATGATTGGAAATTTACCTCTGTTGTTTTGCGACGGATAAATAAAACAAGTGTTCTAATGGTTGCATTTAGCTGAACGGTGGTATAATTCTACCGCCACACATTTGCCAAAATGGCCCCCTTCCAAGCCTTATATGGTTATGAACCACTGAACTGGAAGGAATTTGCACTACTTGACAGTAAGATCAAGCAATGTAGAATTGCCTTAACGATGAGAAAAAGATCATCAAAATATTAAAAGAAAATTTAGTTACATCTCACAATAGAATCAAGTAACGAGAAAATTAGCATAGGTCAGAAAGAAGGTGAAAAGCATGCGATTGGGTCTTTGTAAGACTCCAACCTTACAAGTTGTTATCACTTAAACAAAAAGGGAAAAATAATTTGGCTCCAAAGTTTTTAGGGCCTTTTCAAATCAACAATAAATTATTGAAGTAGCTTATGGATTGAAGTTACCAAACAATTATCACATCCATAATATCTTCCATGTGCCTTGCCTCAGGAAGGTGTTGAGACAATCCCAACTTATTCAAATCGATATTTTTCTGTTTGATTACGAAGGAATAATTATATTAGAACAAGAAGGAATTCTTGCAACTAAGGAAAATGTATTACACTCCAAAACCTTACTGTGCTTGGAAACTTATCTCTATTGTTTTGTGATGGATAAATAGAACAAGTCGTTCTAATGGTTGCATCTAGCTGAATGGTGGTATAATTATTCCCACTATAACAAGTCGTATTAATTGTATCTAGACAAATGATAGTATAATTATTCCCGCCACACATTCACCAAAATGACCCACTTTGAAGCCCTACATGGTTATGAACGACCAAAATATAAGGAATTTGCACTACTTTACACTAAGGTCCAAGAAATGTATAATCACCTTAATGATGAGCAAAATATCATCAAAATATTTTTTTTTTTTTGTAGGTAAAGATGGTGCTTCTCAGATTTCTATTAATATGTCAGAAAAGTTACAGCAAAATTAGTGGACCTACAACCCGCCCACCAAGGGGAAACCGGGCATAGGAGCCACCGAAAGTTTTTCACTCCATACCAGAAAAAATAGTCCCGAAGTCTCTTTTTCCTAGCTAGATAAACATTACAGTCCCTTCCAAATCTACTAGTACAGATATTCATTAAGAAACTAATCACTGTCAAAAGAGAGAAGCTGCCTAAAGTATCTAAAAATCGCAAAATCGACATCGATAAAACAAGGACCAGAGTTACTCAACAGGATTTGCCAAGATGGGGGAATCCTCCCTGGAACTCCTCTGAAGACTGGCCTTAAGCATTTGCTGAATTTCTTCCATCTGCTTCCCTTGCATGTCCAGAGAGATTTGCAGAACTCGAAGCTCACGACGTAAATTCGGAATTCCCTGAGTCATTTCCGCCATTTCAGATGCCACCTGTTCTAAGGCTTTGGCCAGCAGCCTTTTCATGACCCAGTACATATGAAGGGACTGCTTGAACAAGGACATCCTCCCTCTAGTGTTTCCAGGATCCTGAACCAGCAACTCCCAATCTTCCATTTCCGACTCCGATTGCGCCTGAATCGCCTCGTCCTCCATATTCTGAATAATGCGACGGATCTTCGGGTTGGTATTCTGCATATAGGCCTGTTCCGCGCGCTGAATTTTATGTTCCACAGTTCGTCTGGCCTTTCTGCCAGGACGGCTGCTGGACTCTGGTTTATCCTTTTTACTACCGCGAGAATTGCCAGTACTGGGGTCCGAACCACAGAAGGGAGCAGGCCCGCAGTTTTCCAGATTAACCCGCCTGCGACGACCTCGCGCAGGGATTCTGCGACCTCGTCGGCTCCTGTGACTGACCCCCATAGCATAACGTTCCCACTCTTCTGCATTCATACTCGGACTGTCACTATCTGCTTCAACAGAAGTGTCCGGGACCTCCAAAACAACGTCCGGGATTTCCTCCTTCGCAATACCTTTGTCCTTCGTCACGGTCACTCTGGACCGCGCCACTTCCTCCTCTTTGACAAGTCTAGCTCTCTTTCTCGTTTCCATTCTGTCTCTCACCGGAAGCTGCATAGAATACTTGCAGGGAATCGTCAAAGAACGATGAGCACCTCCCGCACTAGTGCTGTTAATGGAAATGCTCTGATGGTGAGGGCAAGGCGAACGGGTTTTTAAGGAGACCCAGCTCCGATACCAGCTATCCACCCCTCTGACCAAATCTTGCCAGTTGTTTCCTAAATCATGGCAGTTCCTCTCCACCGTCCTTTTAATCCTATTACTAATTACATTCTCTGGCATGTACTCTCCCTTGCCTTGCCAAATCCGTGCCACCATTGAGTTGAGGAAAGGCCGGGAATTATCCTCAGATCTCGAGTCTGTTTGATGAGATCGCCCACGTCTGTTTCCTATCGCATCGCTCTGAGCTTTCTGACGATCCGTAACCATCTGACCTAGCTTGTGTCTTTTCCCAAAGCTCCACACGAGCGGTATCATTCTCCCGGTATTCCTGATCATTATAAGCCTTCCTGAAAAGGACTCAGCATGTCCCTCCGACCTTCCACCTCATCATTCTCCACTCCTCTATCTGAAGCTTGGTCATGATCCGCTTTGATGATGGACGCCAGGTCAGACCACTCCTGTTGCCCGCTGACTGCCCTCCACTGGGTATCCACCGAGCTACCATGGCTTCTGCATCCCTAATTCGCCAGGTAGTCTGTAGCCTGGTTCCCTTTCCGTCTCACATGACTGATCACTGAGTACTCAATGCGAGGTAAGAGACCAGCTATTTCTTGGACAATCCCTGCTAAACGCCAACTGTTCGAAACTTTTTCCCAGCTCCTACCATTACAGAGTTTTTTCAACATTTCTACCGCTATTTGAGAGTCTCCCGTTATTTCCAGGTTGGAATAACCATTTCTGACCGCAATTTGAAGACCTTGGTGCAGAGCCCAAAATTCTGCTTCATTGTTAGTCATTTCCCCCTCCCATTCAACAAAAATCCATCGTACCTGGTTGTTGCTGTCTCTGAAGATACCTCCGAAGCCAGCTTCCCCCGGGTTCCCCTTTGAGGCGCCATCAAAATTCAATTTAATGAAATGATCTTTAGGGTAATAGAATTTATCTGGGCTGTTAGCTCTCATCGAATGAGGAGAATTTTGCTTATGGAACACCATTTCAAATTTTAAATTTAGTCGATTCAGGATTTCTTCTTCCGTCGGATTAGATTTCCAATCTTCTCTGTCCCATTTATCAGCAAGGATTGTTTCACGGAGGATCTGAGTAGTTTTGCCCCAAATGACTTCCGGTTCCATGGCAGAGTTTTGAAATATCCTGCGATTCCTCTCCTTCCAAATCATCCAGAGGGAGAATCTAGAGATGAGTTCCCAGGCGCGCCGAACCACTTGACATTGAAAGGTTTCTGTATTCCATTGAAAGACAACATCCTTGAAATCACAGGGGGCATTTTCAGGCTTCCCAAAGGTTCTTTTGGCTCTTTTCCACAGGGTCTTAGCAAAGGGGCAGTGAAGAAGCAGATGATCTCTGGTTTCTTCCTCCAATTTACACAGGCAGCATCTCGAAGGGCCAATAAAACCTTTCTTTTGAATTCGGTCCCAGGTGAGGATTTTGTTTTTTGAAGCCAACCAAATGAATATGGAAACTTTAGGCCACCAATTCCTATCCCAGATTATTCTCCAGTCCGGGGTTGAGTCGTTACCAAGCTGCTCTGAGGTGAGAAAGTAGGCTTCCTTTGAAGAGAAAGAGCCCTTCATGGAGTTTCCCCATCTGAGAATATCACTGCCAGTGCGGGTTCTAATCTTGCGAGACGCCACTTCCTTCTTGAAAGTAATTTTCTGCTCCGGGCTAAACTCCCCTTCCCATTCCTCCAGATCCACCCAAGTCCTCCATTTTTCATCTGTGGGATTTGCTTTCCAATAATCTCTGACTAAAGGTCTGTTTCTTCCAATTCTGTCACGAACCTGCTGAAGGGCTTGAATGGTGCTCAACCGAGCCTTCTGTTGCCATTTATCCTCCCAGAAGTGAGCTTCCTCTCCGCTTCTAATTTCCCAGAAGGTATGCTGCTCTACCAAATCCCTGTTCAACCGAGCCAAGTCCCAGACCGAAGAGCCTCTAGGAGTATCTTTTTGCTTAAGGATTTCTACTGTTGACTCAGGCATACTGTATTTGGTTCTCCATATAGTTTTCCACAGGTCATTGCCTCCCCCAAGCCATCTCCACCAGAGCTTATCTCCCAAGACCTTATTGAGAGTCTCAGGGTCCTGAAGCCCCAGACCTCCTTTCTCTTTTCTTTCCGTTAATTGACCCCAGGAAACTAGAGCCCATTTCTTCTTCTGATCCAAAATATCATCAAAATATTAAAAGACAATCTAGCCACATATAACAATAGAATGAAGCAACAAGCAGATAAACATAGGTTATAAAGAAGGTTTGAATAATGCGATTGGGTGTTTGTAAGACTCCAACCTTACAAGCTATTATCAATTAAACAAAAAGGGAAAAACAAATTGGATCCAAAATTTTCTGGGTCTTTTCAAATCTACAAAAAATAGCGAAGCAACCTATGAGTTGAAGTTTCCAAACAACTATCACATCCATAATATCTTCCGCGTGTCTTACCTCAAGAAGGTGTTGGGACAAGCCCAACCTATTCAAATTGATATTCCTCACTTTGACGATGAAGAAAGAATTATTTTAGAACAAGAAGGAATTATTGAAACTAAGGAATATGTGTTACGTTCCATAATCATCAAAGAATAATTTATTAAATGAGAAAACCTTCCAGAAGAAGGTGCATCATGGGAAACATAGATTTTTTTCCAAAAATACCCCTCATTACCCTTTTCTTTGAGGAAAAAACAATTTTAAAGGGGGTGGCTTATGCTCATTCTCCTTCTCACTAAACTAACAAAAGTGTGAGAAAAGTTCAATGCTTATTCTCTAGCTCAATCGAATCACAAAAGCGTGAGGAAAGGTCGATGCTCCTTCTTCTACTTCCTTAAATTACAAAAGGGTAAGAAACTGGAGGTTCTCCTTCTTATCCTTGTTCGATTTTTTTTTTTTGAGAAAGAGTATGTAATACTTCTCCTCTATTATAAGCGTAATAATAAATTAATTAATTAAAAATGAATATTCGAATGCAACATACCCTTTCACCTCAGGACTGGTGAAGAGGATGAGGAGCAACTTCATTTTGTTGGACTTTAGTACTTTAAGGGAGGAGAAGAATCAGTGTTGACCATTTCTCAATGTTATGCTATTCAAATGAGGAGTAGCACCAATCCTTTCTTACACTTTAGTAATTCGAGGGAGAAAGAGAAGGATCACACACCCTTTCTCACCATCATTATCTCTAGGTGATTTCAAATCTTTATCAATGAGCCTTACGAGCTGGTTTCCGTTTCTAGGCAGTGATATTTTTTTGTTTTGGAGATATTTTGACCAATTTTCGCATTTTTTCATATAGTGTATAATTGTTCAAATATACCCTTGAACTATTGAACTTAATTAGCAATGACATCAAATGATATGAAACTATTACGAGGATGTTGTGGGTTTGAGAATAACACAATATGGAATTCATATTACAAGTTATTGGTTTGATATATTTGAGGATTATTTTTGAACTATTTTGGGAATACTCAATCTATTTATTTGTTTTCATTCAAAGAAATGATTGTTTATTTTATCCATGTCGTGCAACATCAATGATAATTCTATGTTATTCTTGTAAGATTTCAATATTGAATTAGAAGCTATCTTGTCTTTACAATCAAGGATATGCTACACCGAATCTATGATTTTTTTCTATATTATTGAGCCTAGATGCCGACTTTGTACTCTCATGCAAAAACCAAAATAATTAGCTATACTATTATCTATCATGAGTTTAGCATCCTATGATTAGTTATTTTTTCTTTACTAGAAGTGTTGTCAAAGCTTAGTTGAAATGCATAGCTAACATATTGTGTGATATATAAGATTAATTATGTCAAAATCATATTGTTACATTATATAGTGCTTATACATAAGTTAATGAAAACTATGGCTATACAATCACACAACTATATAGTGAGAACTTTCATATGATTTACATATTAGTGTTGTCCCTAAGGTCATTCGTCTCACAAAGTTTAATGCTAGGGAAAAAGAGGTAAACATCCCGATGCCCCTCAACATCTGTGATTTAGATCCTAAATTAGAGGTGGTACCCTCTTTTCACTTCTTAATATATTCTATTGACTACATGTCAAGGTCGCAAAGAAAATATACAATGTGGTAGCTTCAAAGAAATAATAGAATTGTAGTTTGTGTTTTCCTTTAAATAAATGACAAATATAAACTAAATTATGTTGCAAAGAGACATAATTAAATATATTGCTTCAAATGGGCACCTTAGGCATGCTATTATATTTACAACCAAAAATATACAATCATAAAAATTAACTTAATAAGAGGTTGTAACACTACTCTCTTAACATTCACTCTTATGAAAAAGAAAGTTAAATGAGCACGAATGAAGACATAGGCCTACTAATTATAAAAAATAATTATACTGACCATACACTAGTAGGGAATAATGGCAACTAGTTGAAGTTTTTATTAATTTCCTTGTAGAGAAATGCATTTACCTTGATTACAAGGTAATATACTTCAGAAATCATATGATACAAAATATAAAAGTGGGGGGCTAATTAGCCTTTGTCTCAAGCCTTTTTATTTCCCTTTACACAACACATATCTTAGATGTAGTTTAGAAAAAGAATGAGGGGAAATACAACATCAATGTGAAAAATACCCCTTGAGTAAAGCTAAATATATTATTACAATATCAAGTTCTTGGTTCTCTCAAAATATCAATAACATCACAAAAGAAAAATCTAGATCTTTTGGCATTGTTGTTGCC
Organism: Pinus taeda; assembly: GCA_000404065.3. Lineage (NCBI taxonomy): Eukaryota > Viridiplantae > Streptophyta > Pinopsida > Pinales > Pinaceae > Pinus > Pinus taeda. The sequence goes on along the minus strand of APFE030079301.1, from coordinate 188,825 downwards.
TCTTTCTCTTATAAACCTAAGTTCCTCTTTGTCACATGCAAGGTAGTCTAAATTTCTCTAAGATTAGTTGGTACTAAAGGGATAATCCTTTTAGCTATTGCCATAAAATTATGGAGTGGTAGAATATAACAAAAAATGGTCATTAAAGGAAAATTTAGCCTAAAAATGCTTATGAAATATTCACATAATTTTCATGTCATAATATGTAAACCAATCAAAATATTTTAAATGCAAAAAGAGGCACATGTCCTAAATAATTTTAAATTGTTTAATTTGGGTATCTGCGAAATATTTTATTATTAATTTGGATACCAGTGAAATATTTATTATTAATTTGGGTATCAGTGAAATGTTATTTACCTACCTTACCCATATGAAATAGAATATCAAAAAACTTATAAATGCAATGTAAAATTTGATATTATTGAAAAAATATAAATTAAAAATG
>APFE030079301.1:172683-185855 GCA_000404065.3 Pinus taeda | reverse complement strand
TTATTTTTCCCCTAGGAAAATTCGTAATTTTATTAGAGATAACAAAATTACATTTTGTAGATGCAGAAGCACATATCCATAGGCAAGGCAAGACTGTTGTTCAAAGAAAAAACTGGAAAAATAATGTACAAGGATGAAAAGACTGTTGTTCTTCTCTACCTTTCGCCACTCCCCTTGAGATGGCAAGGATGAAAACAGAACTAGTGAGGTGTCCTCATCTGGGTGAGGGAAATCCTTGTCAGAATCAGAATGGTCTGAAGAATGGAGTCTTTTGGCTTCACTAGTATCCATTGTATCTGATATGTTCTCAGGCAAAGAGTCCATCTCATCATGTGGCTTAGATTCCACAGATTCTGGCTGCTCGTGCATCTGATTGTTCTCTTGGGAGTGTGGTGTTCCTTTTCCGTTTCTTCTTCCTCAACAAGGTCGTCTTCAGGTCCTAGTGGAGAGAATTGCCATCCTTTGGGCTATTTTCCTACTTTCTTCTTCCTACGCGTATATTTTGTGGCTTCTGGGCATGTGTTTTGAAGATGCCCTGTTTGGCGGCAAATTCTGCATCTGAACGCAGTATTTTCATAGTCTAATATTTTTGTCCAGCATCCTTGTTTATATTTGAGTTGTATTTGATCTGGCAGCCCTTTGCTGAGGTTGAATTCCACACATATACGAGCAAATGTATATATTCTTTCCTCCATTCTTTATGAATCCATTTTAATTAATCTTCCAATGGTGTTTCCTATAGTAGACAGAACTTGTGGGCTCCAGAAGTGAAGAGGAAGGTTGTGTAGATGAACCCAGACCGGTATCCGAGATACAACCATTGTATTTGGATCAAATTCTGGGAACCATGGAGTCATGAAGAGACTTGTGGATCCCATGAACCATGGTCCAGCATTCATAATGATGTCCCTTTTCTCTGCTGTATGAAATTTTACAATGAAGAAGCCTTTGGAACAGAGTTGAATGTCACATGTATTGGTCCAATTCCTAAAAACGGAAAAGGTCGAAATGCTTGGGCCAGAAACAGTTGAATCTGCAGATTGCTTCTTGTTTTTCGAATGAAGAACAGTTCTCATTCGTTTCTGGTATATCCATGTTTATCTATGGGATGTAGCTCAGTTGCTCCACAATGTAAGGTGCGACTACTATGCCGGCTTGTTTTGTAGAGTTAGTGGCTGGCTTGTTTCCTTCAAGAATGTCTTTGAAGGATACCCCTCCATTTTTTTGGTTTTTAAGTGTTTCTGGTGTTTTTGCTGAGCTGCTACCTTTGCCCTTGCCTGTGGGAATTGTTTTGTGGTGGTCTGCCACACCTCCCCTCATTCGCAGGTTCAGAGTGATGGTAGTTTCAGGTAGTATTTTGTATTCCCTTAGGGTTTTGTTGCCTTGAAGAACTCTGCCTCTATAGATTAACACCTGTGATCCTGTTGGATAACCAGTGTGTTGATAAATGCTATTCTTCAAATGCGTTACCGATTCATTTATCTGTATCCAGGCCAATTATGTCCTCCCAGATGGGGTTTTTATAAAAACTTGGAAAGGAAGGGGGCTTACCAGCGTTTCCGGATCTATTTCTATCTGAGAGGGCAAGATCTAGTCCCGACAGAGTTGTTCCAGTTGCTCTTTTGTGCGAAATTCTATTAGTGGTGTTGTTTTCCTCATTGTGGATTCTGCAGTCTCCTCTTTGCTATTCACATGGCTCTGAAGGAAAATGTCAGTATGGTTGACTTCAGGGCCGAAATCTCTAGAGGCCCTAGCAACTGAGCCCCAATGGCCGCCATTCTGTATCGCATTGCAGACAAAGGCTTCCACCATCATAGGTCTCAAGGGCAGCACGTTACCCATGGTCGTCTTCCCGTAGTAATCTAAACGTCCCAGGTACAATGGGAATTTGATGGCCACCTTGCAAGGGGAAGCGCCATGGACAGGTATGACACCCATGCCAATACCCCTGCAGAATCCCTTTCGCTCGTCAAAATCATGGAAACTAGAACGTGCAGGTCCCTTCCAGTGCTGGGAGTGAGGATCCGTAACTACCGTCCCTAAGAGGAATATCACAGAGGTGCCCATAAGGGCCTCCAGCATATACACCATTGCTTCAGCCTCCTCGGCCTTATCACAGATCTTTACCTCCACTACGCCGGTCTTTAAATGGGCTTGAAAGCTTGGAGGGAGTTCATGAACAGCCTTATGCCCAGCCTAATGAGGGGCCTCCACAATCATATGGGGATCCTGAGTAGAGGGCGTCTGCAGCTTAACTGCAACACCATTTCCATTTCCGCTCTCTGTCGTGGCCGCCCCATCTAGGGCTACTTTCCTGGTGAATACCCCTCCATCATGAATAACCCCGCCAGCGTATTCCAGCGCCAGATCGAAAGTGTTGACTCTTTCATCGAGCAAAAAAAACTCAAACACTAGCCAAAATACGATTGTAGAGTCTTGAAAGATGAATGCGGCGTCCAAGTTCTGTGATCTCAAAAGCAAAGAAACCCTATTCGCCATTTCTCTCTCTCTGTCTTCTCTCTCTCTATATATATATATATCTATATCTATATATATATATATATATATAACACACACACACAAAATTAAATTTAAATACAAAATATATATAGACAATTATTTTAATAAAAGTGCCATATATTTAAGGGATTTCAACAAAAGTTAAAAATTGTAAATAATATACTGCAAAATTTTATTAAATCTTGTGCTAATAAGTATTGTGGAACATAGATAAAAGTAAAATAATATTAAAGAATGCCTACATGGCATTTTTTTATTAATTTCTTGATTTTTCCTTAGGAGGCCAATTTTATGCCGAAATTTCCTATAATATGTATATATATTTCTATTCCTTTCTTGATTCATAGCTACTTCCCTTTATGTATTTTGAAGATGGTCCCATCTATCCAACCAATCATTTAGGTTGAGTAATTAGTTATTGTGGGGGGACTACTTGACGAAGTGGATTCTATGCTTTGGGGGGGAGGGAATGATTTTTGGGAATATCATTGCGAGGAAGTTTATTTTCTTAAATTGTGTAACACTTATTATCTGTCCATAGTTTGTAAACTTGTGAAATGCAAACATTGCATGCAGAAAATTAGATTGTTTCAGAAGATCTATATAGAATGCTAAATGCTTATCCTACTTTATGAATTCAATTGCATAAAATGAAACACACTACACTTCATCAATCAAAAGCAATTTCAAGACCAAAAGGAACTAATCTTACCAACCTAGATTACTTGAGATTACATAGGTAAAATATCAAGTTGTGAGGTGGAGTATTCCATTAAATGGTGAAAATGAGAGGTTCACATAATGGTGTTATTGGTTGGATAAGAAATTATATCACACATTTTGAAAATAAAAACAAGGCACATAACTTACTTAAAATATTTTGGAAGACCAAGCATGCACTAACATCCAACAAGTTGTAGTTCCTTTGGATTCAAAGGCCTACAATGGTTGGTCCTTGAGTCTTGTACTTATCTCTCATGGTTGATTTCAAGGATCAAAATAAAAGGACATACTAAGAAATGGAAATAATGCTAAAGTAAGTCCATTTTGGTGGATTTTGCATATATAGGGCCTTTTCCAAATGGATGGACACTCCGAATCTTTTATCCAACCCATCAATAAACTTGTTTCTCAAGACAGTTACTAATTTATTGAAAGGAAGACCTACAATTCTTTGATGCAAGACTAGTTTGATAAGCTATGCATGCATTAGGTCATTTATGAATGGGTGGACACTCCTAATCTTTTACCTAGTATTCAAAAACTTTAGCTAATTTATGATAAAATACTTGATTTGTTCATGAACATCAATAAAGATATGATATATAATAAATCAATAAGGTTAATACCTAAAAGAGAGTATTACAAACAAATAAAAATGTGAAATTAGTATATAAACAAAGTGATTTATGACAAATAAGAACGAAGGTTAAAGAAAATTATTTACAAAGAAATAATGTAAAATAAATGAAATTTCATAAAATAAATAAGAGAATATAAAATTATATATAATGCCACTGTGATTTATTTGAAGTGAGCTCAATTCCCCCAAGAAGAAGGTAGAAAACTATTCTATAACATCATAAACTAAATCAAAACATTCTAAATATAATACTATAGAACAACTAAGATAACAAATAAAAAATTTAGATCCATAAATCTCTCCTAGATCCACAAATATATCATGTGGTTACAACCAATTATTAAAAATCTCTCTAAAATATGTGATATCAAATCTTAAATGATTCATTTTCCTCCAAGATACTAGAGTGATCCTTCCAAATCTTATCCAAATCTTCGAAGGTTGAAGAAGAAATTCGAATTTGGACCCTACTGGTAAATTTTACATTGTTGGGTATTCAATTATGCTCACAATCATCACCAAATTGTCTCAACTTTTATATATAAGTGAAAACATGTCATTTTTCTAATATTTAATGATAAACTAACTCAAACTACTAAAACAAATGCATTGAAAAATATGGAGCCTAATCCCACATACAGATATAAACTTGGAGGAAGACAAGGTTTAAAAATAACAAAAAATGATAAAAGTCAAGGGAAAGGTTATGAAAATATGACAAAAGGGATGTGTCAAGATGGTCATCTTCATGAATCAACATTTTCCCCAACTGAAGATGTTGTATGTCCTTATGCAATCTTGCATAAGATTTTCCTAAACTGTGTGATGGTGTCTTCGTTATTTGAAAAGTATCTTAATGGAAGTTGAGTTTCTCGTGGTTGGTTATTACGTGGCAAACAAAAGTTTTGTAAGTGTTAGTCCTCGTGTAATAACAATTATCTCTTGGACTTGAATTTTTATTGAACATATTGTGATTTGTTCTTGTGTGACAACCACAAGTTTGTAAGTGTTGGTTCTTGTGTAACAACACTTAATTTTTATTCTCCTCCTTGCTACAAAAAAATAATCTCATGCCCATTTTGAAAGAAGCTCATCTGCATTCATTCATGGCCGAACAACGTATATTTCAATCAAATTTTCAAATGAAAACCCAAGCTTGCAAAAAATCCAATATCTCACAAATTCCATTCTAAGTATAAGTGATTTTTGGTGACCATATTAATTCAATCACAATACCTTTAGTCATAAAAAAATAGAGAAATATATTTGGTGGATTTGAAGTTATGGGAAAATTAGTTTCTGCATTTTTTTCAAAAACAATTCCTCACCCACCTAAGTGGTCTTAGGAAAATATATGTTTAAACTTGTAGGCGTTTCCCTTTTATAAAGTGAGACATGCTACGTAAAACTATCACCTTGCGAACAAAACTAAAGTCTCATAATTTGGTAGTTCTTCTTCATTTACTTGTAAAAAATCGTAAAGTTGTAAATTTTTTTTTTTTTTTCTTAATGGGGTTTTGCACAAAAATGCACACTCAAGGCTCACTTGAAGGCCACATTGAATGCTTCAAAAGGGAGAAGGTTGGTTTCCTCATTTACACTTTAATAAACTTCTATATTTTCATTTTCATGAAGAAAATCCCCACTTGATAAAAGACTTGACTTTTGGATTGTAATGTCCCATAATAATAATAATAATAAAATATAAGCAAATAAATAATAAACAATAAATAAAAGATAATAATAGTAAATAGATAATAAATAATGAAGAAATATAATAATAACAAATAAATAACAATACTAGAGTTCTAAATAAGTATATATAAAAGTAAACTATAAAATAGTAACAATAAGTAAAGTTAACAAAAAGTAAAATAAAATAAGAAAGAGTTAACTAAGAGAACTATAAATAATAAAAATAAGTAAATTTATCAAAAAGTAAAAATGAATAAAATAAGAAAGAAATAAATTAAGAGAAAATTTAACTTAAGTAAAACTTAAAATAAAAAATAAAAATTGCATGTTGACACATAGAATGTGTGCATGCAGTTCCCTTTCCAATGTTTGGTCTATTTAATAGATGATGAGGAAGATGAGAGATCATTCCATCATCCATTTTCTTGGGAGAAAAGTGTTGTGAGACAAAGGATTTCCTGGAAATAGTACGTTGATTGAGGGCTTGGGGGTAACCAATTGTAGAAAGATTATGTGCAACTGAGCCTATGGTCGGGTGGAGAGTCATCCCCAAAGCCTTGTTGCTGTTAGCGGAATTCAAGGAGAATTTAGCTCCAAAATCTCAAGTAAGGGATATCGTCAATACATGTAAGTCCCCTCTTGGCTCATAGTTCTCCAATTTTTATGTTCAATAGTTGAATAATTAGGTGTTGATTATTAATCATATGAATTGGTAGATTTAATGCTTGTTTAATTTGGGGGCGTTACATATGGTATCAGAGCTTAGACTCAACTCTTAAGGTCTATGGGCATTTTAATGTAGAAAACTTCGATTATTTCCATAATTTCCAATCACTGCTTCCATTGGAGAATACTCGGAGTTTTATCGTCCATCACTGGCTTCAAAATTCTTTCCACTACGTAAAATAAAATAAAATTCTATATAACTTCTAAATAAAAGTCGGAGAGAACTTCTTTATTAAAATTATCAATAATTTTGATTCTAAGGAAATTTAAATTAACCCAATTTCAAATTATGTTAATTATTATATTACCATTATATGAATTTAAAAGTGCTTAAATACCCTTTATATATTTATAATGGACAATGTATTAGCTCAAGAATAAATGAGAAAAAAATTCGTGAAAATATTTGAAATTGGTTAAAAAATAAATATAAAAACAAAGTTCTAAGTTCTAAGTTTTGGTGTAGGGCTACACAATTTAGGCTAGGTTTGTTAACCTCGGAATTTTTTTCCAATTTCCTTATAACCTTGACCTTGTTAGAAACTTTAGCTCCGTAATGGACTTTTTCTTATACTCCGTTAAGCTCAATCACGGTGGGACTGGAACACAGAGTCTCCCGTTGTTCTGGAGGTGAGTGCCTTATCGATTAATCTCGTAATACATTCCCACTAGAAATGAGTGGACAGGAAATAATAGCTAATATATTACGTGATATTTTGCAAAGTTGTAGCTCCTTATTACGCTGGAAAACAAAGAGAGTAGACGTTGGCAGCATGATGCAGGCCTCAACCCGCATAAACCAGGATCTTCAATAATTTTTTATGCCAATCATGCATCTCCAGAAACTCTAAACAAACCTTCATTACCAGACAATTTTGCATACTATCCTTTGCATGCATGGAAGCTCCTTTTTAACAACAACTTATGCAGTAGCTTACTGTCCATCGATCTTTTGCAAAGAGGGAGTGCGCAGCTTCAGGATTGATATCAAATATGTCCACAACACGCCTTCTTCGAAGCCCAGAACTTAGACCAGTTCCCACGCCCCACAATAATGATCATACTCAGCTTCCATTATTAAACAGTGATTCAAAGCTTACGCACCGGTTATTGTGTCAAATTAAAATTAACAGCGCCCACGTTTGTCCGGATTAATACATAGTTCGAAGAAACTGTTAAATCCACGCATATGATTTAAGGGATACATTAATACAGGCAAAGATCTTTATTCTCCGCACCCTCAAAACTTTAAAGGCGGTATAACCATATGCAAACCAGAATTTAATACCCAGGCTCTGATACATATAATATTTCAATTCAATATTGTGCTCCACCCAAAATTCATACATAGCACAACGCCCATTGATCGCAGGTAGCTCTAAAACATGGAGGAATCCTCACCATCAAGCATAACATACTAACCACACAGCGCCCCTTTGATTACAGCAGTAAATACTTGACATTTCTTACGCGGTTTCAAACTGATAATTAAGCTGGCGGGCGCACACTCTCCCTCCACGCACATAGGTAGGAACAAATAAAGTCCATGCGAACAGTCAAGAGGTATTAATGGAACCACCTCTGTTCCAGAATTAACACACTACGCAAGAGTTATATCTTGCCAGCATTTTACCTGCCCAGCAGTTTGGTTCAAGCCCACCACTGTCTGCGCACTATACCTGTGACTTGTATACACCAGGTATATAAAAAAAAGGCGGAGAAGATCAATGATCTAAAGATAATCTGATAGTCCTATTTTTCAAACAACTAGTTGTGCCTTGACCACTATACGGAAATTTCAACCTCTTTGAAGCAATTCAAAATATATTCATTAACTTCAGTTTATTAAATCAACTGTAAGCCCATACACAAGTCAATCCATTCGATTGCCTTTAATCCATAACCAGAATCAAATCACATGCATACGATTCAACTTCTAAATTCAGAATTCAACAATCAATTTCTAAATCAACCAATATATACAAACTGGAACAAAATAAGAACTTACAAACTTGTGTTGGCCAGATAATTAGAATTTGTGGCCCTTTACAAACTGCCCGAAGGCTACCAACTAGAAAACCTCTCACCCTCCTTCTCTCTATCTCTCTGATCCTCAATGTCTTTGAGGATTCCTAATTTATAAAAACTAAGCATGATCTAGAATAACCCCAACTAAAAGCTCTAAGAGTCTACATGCAATGCATACACAGGGTAAAAAGCATCTTGAGGCTTTTTCCCATCTTTTTCCCTGTTCTAAAATAGAAAAGCCTTCCTTATCACCACATCTATTACTTTTATGCCTAAAAACACTCCCTATTTTATTAAAAATAACAAAATATTTAAAATAATCACACCCCCCTTTTATTCCATATTTACAGATGAAGAGGGTCTTGATGCTCCTGCATCATACACCCAACCTTAAAATTAATCATGATCTCCTGATCATGTGTTCGGATCTGTGTATGCCTGGATCCCACACCTTGTGCTGCAAGTCATCATGTGCTATTTTTCACTGTCTTCCTCCAGGTTTCCACACTTTATGCTACATAGCTCCACTCGCTGCACTCTCACAATCTTCTGCTGTCCTCCTTTTGCTGCTTCTCTTTTGTTCACTGTTGTTGGTCTCTTTCGGGATTCTTTCACCATCATCCGCCTCAACGCTTCAATTCTCTGTCTAATAGACTTTCTCCAGCATCTTCATTTAGACCTGTATTCACAAAACAATTGTTAGAATAAAAAATAGAAGGCTTCAGTGCCTCTTCTACTGCTAGTGTTGTCTCAGTTGTCACTATGGATGTTGTTGCTGCTATCGCCATAGATGTTGCTGCCGTTGTCGCCATAGATATTGCTACCTCCCAAACTTCCTGTCCCTCTGCAACATGCTTTGGCTCATCACCTGCAATTTCATCTACAACTTTTCCCTCTTGTTCACTGCACTGGACTCTTCCTTCTGCAATCTCCTTATCATACTTTGGATTCTCCAACCAATATTCTAATAACGAAATCTCTCTGTAGCATCGCTGAAGCACCTCATCATCACCTGCATTCATACATAAACTTTCAGTATCAACTATTACTTCCTTTATCCGTGCTTCAGACTGATTCACTTCCACAAGAACTTCCTCTTGTGATGTAACAATTTCATAAGATGGCACATCCTCCTCAACACCTGTAATCACATCACAATTGTCAGCTATATAAACACAAGAGTCCACATTATCCAGCTCATCTGGATTTGCCCAATAATTCAAGAAATCATCAATAATCTTCTCTTCTGTTAACTGCATGTGTAAATCTCTTTTCTGCTATAGCCTCTGCCACTTCACTCTCTTCCTCATCAGTAAACCATGGCTCTGGTCTCTCACATTTTCCTGCAACAACTCCATCAATAGTTCAATATGAACTGCTATCTCAACTTTCTCTTTCTCATACTCTTCCTCAGTCAACTGCTGTCTTCTTCCATTCGCCTTGGCATATTTCTCCTCCTTTCTTCTGTGGCCTCTTTCTGAACCCTTGCTTTCTCCTTTGTGACTTTTAGTAGTAATCTCCTTCGCCATGAGTTTCTCCCCTATGAGTTGCATGAAGCCTCTTCCACAGCAAACTCTCTTGCTTCCACTTACCTCACCAATCCTTCCCTCCGGATCTGGCCTTTTGGTAATCATTGGTCCTCTGCAAGAACCTTTTGAGCATCCTCCACTGCTCTTGTAGGCTTCTCTCATCTGCAACTTTATTCAACCTTCGTTGAATTTTTAGGTTCTGCCACATTCACTTCTCCTTCTTCCCGCTGAGATTTCTTCACTATTCCTGTAAATCAATATTCATCAGTCCCAAAAATCATCACATGCAATTAACTTAACAAAAACACTTGAACCTTCAAAAAGAGCTATTCCTGCTCTGATACCACATTGATGCAGGCCTCAACCCGCATAAACCAGGATCTTCAATACTTTGTTATGCCAATCATGCATCTCCAGAAACTCTAAACAAAACTTCATTACTAGACAATTTCGCATACTATCCTTTGCATGCACGGAAGCTCCTTTTTAACAACAACTTATGCAGTAGCTTACTGTCCATCGGTTTTTTGCAAAGAGGGAGTGTGCAGCTTTAGGACTGATATCAAATATGTCCACAACATGCCTTCTTCGAAGCCCAGAACTTAGACCAGTTCCCACGCCCCACAATAATGATCATACTCAGCTTCCTTTATTAAATGGTGATTCAAAGCTTACACACCGGTTATTGTGTCAAATTAAAATTAACAGTGCCCACGTTTGTCCGGATTAATACACAGTTTGAAGAAACTGTTAAATCCACGCATCTGATTTAAGGGATACATTAATACAGGCACAGATCTTTATTCTCCGCACCCTCAAAACTTTAAAGGCGGTATAACCATATGCAAACTAGAATTTAATACCCAGGCTTTGATACATATAATATTTCAATTCAATATTGTGCTCCACCCAAAATTCATACATAGCACAACGCCCATCGATCGCAGGTAGCTCTAAAACATGGAGGAATCCTCACCATCAAGCATAACATACTAACCATGCAACGCCCCTTTGATTACAGCAGTAAATACTTGACATTTCTTACGCGGTTTCAAACTGATAATTAAGATGGCGGGCGCACACTCTCCCTCCACGCGCACAGGTAGGAACAAATAAAGTCCATGCGAACAGTCAAGAGGTATTAATGGAACCACCTCTGTTCCAGAATTAACACACTACACAAGAGTTATATCTTGCAAGCATTTTACCTGCCCAGCAGTTTGGTTCAAGCCCACCACTGTCTGCGCACTATACCTGTGACTTGTATACACCAGGTATATAAAAAAAAGGCGGAGAAGATCAATGATCTAAAGATAATCTGATAGTCCTATTTTTCAAACAACTAGTTGCGCCTTGACCACTATATGGAAATTTCAACCTCTTTGAAGCAATTCAAAATATATTCATTAACTTCAGTTTATTAAATCAACTGTAAGCCCATACACAAGTCAATCCATTCGATTGCCTTTAATCCATAACCAGAATCAAATCACATGCATACGATTCAACTTCTAAATTCAGAATTCAACAATCAATTTCTCAATCAACCAATATATACAAACTGGAACAAAATAAGAACTTACAAACTTGTGTTGGCCAGATAATTAGAATTTGTGGCCCTTTACAAACTACCCGAAGGCTCCCAACCAGAAAACCTCTCACCCTCCTTCTCTCTATCTCTCTGATCCTCAATGTCTTTGAGGATTCCTAATTTATAAAAACTAAGCATGATCTAGAATCACCCCAACTAAAAGCTCTAAGAGTCTACATGCAATGCATACATAGGGTAAAAAGCATCTTGAGGCTTTTTCCCATCTTTTTCCCTGTTCTAAAATAGAAAAGCCTTCCTTATCCACATCTATTGCTTTTTATGCCTAAAAACACTCCCTATTTTATTAAAAATAACAAAATATTTAAAATAATCACACCCCCCTTTTATTCCATATTTACAGATGAAGAGGGTCTTGATGCTCCTGCATCACAGCACCACCCAGAAATAAGTGCATGTGACCACGACATTCTCATTGTTATTAATTTATTGGTGAAGATTATTTATTCATCTTCCACTTTTTAAAGTCACTTTTGAGCGTGTTAGTTAAAGGAAAAGGTTTATTAAAATATAACATATGTTAGTTAAAGGAAAAGGTAAGGTTTATTAAAAAATTACTTATTTTAAGAACGAACCAAAGTGTAACTTAGTTTAACATGAAAAATAAAATTTAAAATTTTTAATATAATTTAAGAAAAAAAGAAGAAGATGAAGAAGAAGACCGCTCTGGTTTAAGTGATAGTCTATATTCTTTTGGAAAATATCAAAACTCTCATTTTAGTGATATTCCATATTCTTTTCAAAAACATATTTGATAATTAATATGTTATTGTTGAAAAGTGTGCAACAAGAAATGCTTGTTGAGAATGCAACAAGATGATGGAGCTTAGTGGAAAGGAGTCGCCTTCACTAAGTGGTCCCGCAGGCTATTTTTGGCGCAAGTCTATTTTTAGACTATGTCTATTTTTAGACATATGGATCATGTCTATGGATTGCAGGTTGTTGTTTATGGATGATTGATCAAGTTGGAAAAATAGATGGACTTCTATTTTTAGACCACAGCGGAGTGACACCCCAGTGGAGTGACTGCTCAGTCTAATATAGAACAGTCAAATATTATAAGCTCATAATAATATTTAGACTATAAACTTTGTCTTATTCTCTTGGAGCACTTCAGGATGAGCTACGGATGTGGTACATGCAGATCCCAGAAGGAAATACGTGGTTACCTATGGGATGACTAATAATTGCATGCAGGACTTCAGTTAGAACTCAAGTGAGTTGAGTTTAGTGGACTGGAGGTGCAGTTGATGGAGTTGTGTTCAGTTTAGCTTTGTTAAACTGGTTGTATTTAGTCTAACTGGCAAATAGACTAGAGAAGAGTTGGGTGAATTAGTTATTAATTAATTCACAAGTTATTAACTCATAATACAACTAATGAATACATCAGTTAACTCAGTTGCATGTCAGTGCATGTTCAGTTAAGCAGGGACAGGTGTTAGAGAATCAGATTGCTATCAATTATGACTATAGTTGTGCACCAGATCTTGCACAATCAAGGGATTGAGTATGCCAATGAGTTTGCCCACATTGTAGCTTGTGCTCATGTGATTTAGCCAAGGAAATACGTGGTTGCCTTGGAATTATCATCAGTTCTCTTGCAGGTATTGAGCAGCGGAGGCAGGCAAGCAGCGAAGGAGATTTGAGCCAGTGATTGATTCAGATCTGAGCTGTATTGTGTGTAACAGAGGTGGAGATACTT
>APFE030079301.1:144361-162182 GCA_000404065.3 Pinus taeda | reverse complement strand
CACAACCTTCCGTGTGACTGGGTTCCAAAGCTTATAACCCTTTAAACCATCCTTATACCCAATAAAGATGCACTTTCAGATTTACTATCCAACTTGGTTCGTTTCTCCTTTGGAACATGTACATATGCATCACATCCAAATACCCTCAGATGTGAAAGAGAGGGTTTCTTACCAGTCCATACCTCTTGTGGAGTCTTATCCTCCAACACTGATGAAGGTGACCTGTTGAATAGGTAACATGTAGTATCCACCACCTCTGCCCAGAATTCCCGTCCTAACCCGACACCACTGAGCATGCTTCTTGCCCTTTCCATTAATGTCTTATTCATTCTTTCTGCAACTCCATTTTGCTGAGGTGTATATGGAGTAGTCTTCTGTCGTGCTATACCACACTTCTTCCAAAATTCTTCAAATTCCTTACTGCAAAACTCTCCACCACTATCTGTCCTCGACACCTTTATCTTCTTCTCTATTTGGTTTTCCACCAGAGCCTTAAATTGTTTAAACCTGTCAAGGACTTCAGATTTCTTCTTAAGGAAATATATCTATGTATTCCTTGAGAAGTCATCTATAAATGATACATAGTACACAGACTTACCCAGTGATGTAACCTTCACAAGTCCAAACACATCACTATGCACAAGTTCTAATTTTTGTTTCGCCCTCTTACTACCAGAGGGGAAACTCACCTAATTCTACTTCCCATATACACAATTTTCACAGAAATAAAAATCTAGAGAGCTATTGCTCATACCTTCTACCATATCTTTACCATGAAGTATCCAAAGGCCCTTTTCTCCAATATGTCCAAGCCTTTGATGCCACAACATGGTCTTCTCTCCAGAAACCACTAGATTTTCTGCTCCACTTTTAGGAACCACAAAACTATTGCACCCATCAATAACAGTGCTACCTTGCAACTTGTACAGAGTTCCAATCCGAACTCCCGGTGCTCCCTGAACCATCTTGCAGGTATCCTTATCGAACACTGTTTTTACATCTGCATCATCCCGGTTGCTAACATAAATCAGATTTCTGACTAATGCAGGAATATGTAGAACACCTGGAAGTGTTCTAATCCTTCCACCTTGCAACTTCAACTTTACTTTTCCGCGACCAAAATGATTCTAGCCTTCCTGTCATCCCCTAGGAAGACATCACCACCATCATATTTCTCATACTCGCAGAACCACTCTCTATGGGGAGTGAAGTGAAAGGATGCACCCGAGTCAATCATCCATGCCTCATGATCTACATGTGTACTTGAAGAAGCCAAGTACACATCCTCACCTTCATCTGAGGTGGTTTTCGCCTTTGTAGAAGGAGCCTCATCAGATCCATTTCCTTTGTCAGGAGCTTTAGATTTATAGTCCCTTTTGCAGTGCCCTTCTTTTCCACATTTCCAGCACACCACCTTTACAAATTTTCCTGGAGATTTAGACCTCCCTTTAGATTTAGATATCCCACTCGATGACTTATTTTTGTTTCTGTTCTGGGTCTGCCCTTGTACAGACAAGGCATCACCATTTTGGCGCTCCATATTTTTCCGTCTCATCTCCTTTGTCAGAAAGGATGAGACTATTTCATCAAAATGCAAGGTAGTTGCATTGCTACCTATTGCAATAACCAGACTATCCCACAAATTTGGTAGAGAGCACAACAAATTGATGCACTTATCTTCATCTGAAATTTTAATATCAACAGATGCTAACTGACTTACCACAGTATTAAATGCATTCAAATGCTCTGTCACCGAGTTTCCATCTTTCATCCTTAGGTTATACAACTTTTTCCTCAGGAACAGTTTATTCACCAGAGACTTAGATTGGTACAAAGTCCCTAACTTGTCCCACAAAGCCTTTGCCATAGATTCCCCTGATACATTCAATAATACTGAATTTGAGACACACAATCATTGTGCTCTTTGCCTTCTGATCCAACTTCTTCCATTCTTCGTCGGACACTCCCGTTGGTTTAGTACTTGGATCTACCGCGATCCACTGATCTTTATCCACCAACAGATCCTCCATCTTGAGTTTCCACAACTCAAAACTCTGACCATTAAATTTCTCGATCTCTATCTTTCCACTACTCGCCATCTTCTTTCACCACCAGAATCAATCTCGCAGATCTACCACTGAACAAAAACCATAGGCCTGAGCAAAACTCCTCAGGAACAAAGGCATCCCCTTGAAGCCAAAACAACTTTGATACCAAATGTAGGTTTTAACCCCATACATAAATTACCTGCATACAAATTCTAAAACACATAAAATAAACAATGCGATAGCATAGCACATAAAACACATATACACAGAGATTATCCCCTGGATCCCAAAACTGGGACTACCAACTTGATTTTTCATTATGTTCCTTGCAATGTTACAATACATATTTATACATGTCGAAGCATCCAATACCATGGACTGGAAACCATCGCATACAATACCATGTATTGAAAACCATCGCGTCCAATACCATGGACCGAAAACCATCGCGTCCAAAAAACATGTGCGAAAATCATGCACAAAACCATAGGTGGGTCCGCCCAACCTAACATAGGGTCCAAAACCAAAATTGCCCTGGACCCCATAAAGTGGGGTTACGGGTGCCCTTCAAACCTCCTATTAACTACGTGGAAAGAATATAACACAACCCAACACTTTCATGTATGAAAAGATGAATCAAGAGCAGGATTAGGTGTAGTCTTGATGCAAGATGAGGGGGTTATTGCTTATGCTTCATGTAAACTCAAGCCCCATGAAATTAATTATGCCACACATGATTTGGAATTAGCGATAGTTGTAATGGCCTTGAGACTATGGAGACATTATCTGACGGGGCATCAATTTGAAATTAAGAAGAACATATCATAAAAGTCTTGAGTAAATCTTCACCCAAAAGGACCTTAATGCTTGACAATGACACTGGAGTGAGATATTCAATGAATATGATTTCAGGATATCCTACATCAAGGGGAAAGAAAATAAAGTTGCAGATGCTTTAAGCAGGAAACCCAGAGTTCATTCAATATTGTCATTGGAGATAAACTTGAGAAGTCAAATTCTAAAACACCTAGTAGGGGACCCGCAATACCAACAAATTTTTTTTTCCTTACAAGAAGAAGTACCAGTGGCACCCAAGTGGGAAGGATACACCTTAGATAATGATGGATTCCTACGATATAATGGTAAGATGTACATCCTGGCTGATGATGAAATTCAGAAATTAATAATGAAGGAAGTCCCACCAAGATCCATATGCTGCACATCCAGGAGTCTAGAAAATGTATGTAGATTTAAAACAACTATTTTTCTGGACGGGAGTGAAAAAGGATATAACATAGTTTTTGGCCCAATGTTTAGAATGTTAACAGGTTAAAGCTAAACATCGACACCCTGCAGGTCTTACAACCCCATGATATACCAGAAACTAAGTGGGAAGTTGTTTCGATGGATTTTATTGGAGGCTTACCTATGACTTCCCAAAGACACGACTGCATTATGGTCGTTGCTAATAAATTAACTAAGAGTGATCACTTCATTCTAGTTAAGACCACCTTTGAAGCACCAACTATTGCTCAAATTTTCCTAAAAGAAATAATTCACCTTCATGGAGTGCCCTAGAAAATAATATCCGACATAGACACATGTATTACTTCCAGATTTTGGAAAGCCTCTTACAATCTATGGGAAAACAACTAAAATTTAGTACTGCATATCACCCAGAGACAGATGGGAAAATAGGAGTAAATCGATTATTAGAGGACATGCTAAGAATTTATGTCATGGATCGACAAAACCAATGGTAGAAATACCTTCCCTTAGTGGAATTTGCATACAACAATAGTTATCACAATTCAACTCAAGCAACTCCCTTCGAAGTCTTGTATGGAAGACCATGTCGTACTCCATTAAGCTGGAATCAATTAGAGGATCGAGTCATGTTGGGACTTGAAATGCTCTAAGAAATGGAAGAGAAAATGGCCATAATTAAGCAGAGATTAAAAGAAGCCAGGGATTGCCATAAAAGTTATGTTGATGCAAAAAGAATTGATAAAAGCTTTGAGGAAGGAAGCCAATTTTTTATTAGAGTCAAACCCTCTAAGAGTTCCTTTAGGATTGGTAAGGGAACAAAGTTATCCCCTAGATTTTTTAGCTCATTCAATATCCTAGGGAGGATCGAACCAGTTTCTTATAGGCTCGATCTGCCATTCCATCTAAGAAGGATGCATACTGTGTTTCATGTTTATATGCTTAGAAAATATGTACCCGACCCATCCAATGTGCTGAAATTTCAAAAATTACAGGTTTCTAAGGAGGGAGTCCTTCAGGTCAAACCATTCTGTATACTGGACCATTGGGTTCGTCGGCTCAGGAATCATGAGTTTGAGCAAGTCAAGGTCAAGTGGGACCAATATAACCCAGGGTCAAGATAATGATGCACATGTGGTTCTTATAGTTGTTACAATAGTGATGATGTATGCTTATCAACAAAACACTGTTGGGTTGTCTAGGCTAGCCACCACTCCTCAATAGGTTAAAATGTGTTTGACTTACTTTCACACAATGACAAAATTTGAATATGCCTCGAGAACATACCCACACAACCTTTAATATACGTGTTCTAAAAAATTGTAGACATGATTACTTGAATAATTATATTGTGAACAAAACCCATGCCTCATTTTTTCTTGATTTGGCCTCAGATGTATGCAAATGATGTGTAAAAAGTTCCCTGTGAATAGATTTCCTTTAACTTAAATTGTCATATGTGAGAAAACCATTCATATCACCATTTTTCACAAGGGAACCTTCCGATGAGTAAAAAAGTCATAATGAGAATATGAGACATGTTTTAGAATGTGGCATGAATATGTTCCCCATAGTTAAAGGTTCCTCTTTTTCTGTTGTCTATCCTTGGAAAATTTGACAAATAGGGAATCACATATGACAACAACAAAAAGACAGAGAGGAATTTTTCCAAGTATATTTTTTTTAGTATTAAATAAATTAATGATTAAAAATTATAAAATAAATATACTTTCACCTAATAGAGAGGTCCATGAAATAACATTTTGAGAGGTAAAAGTGTTGATTTGGTCCACAATGGTGATCTGAATTGAACTAAATAAGAAAGAGAAATACAAAGTTTCAATCATGTGGTACTATTGTAACACAATAGTTGGTAGAATGAGATATAAAATATGAACTTTTGGTAGAATAGCAAGTTTAGAAACTTATGGCATATGATCAATAAAAATTAGGTGGAATTTTAATTTCTCTTTCATTTTTGTTTTGCAATTTTTTTTTGCCAACAAGCTGGTTTTAAAGAAAATTTGTTTGATTGCTCCTAAAAGGGTTTTCACAGTTAAAAAATATTATTCCCAAGTAATGTCTAGGAACAATATGGTTTTCAAGCGCCTCAAGATCTGATGACGTCTAAGACATAAGTTCACCATCAAATTTTATTCGGGGAAAAATATAGGACAATAAGATAACTTGGCATGGTAAGTAAGTTGACTTATGTTGTTGTCGGATTGGGGGCAAGATTATATGGAAAAATCATGAAATAAAATGAGGTTTAAGTCATAATTTGGTGGTAGTAGTAGTAGTATCATGAAAGATCTAAAATTTGACAATATAAACAAATAAGAATTTGGACTTCAACATTCATGGATTATTAAGCTCAAAAGAAGGAAATATAAATAGGCATACTATGGTGAATAACGAGGATGAATAACTGATCTTTTGATAAGGCCTCATTTTTAGTAATGCTATGGATGTGAGAATGGGGTTTTACTTCTCGTTGATACTAATCTTCACTTGGTATTCATATCATTCTTCATCTTCATTAATTTCTATCCAGCTTGAAATTTTTTGGAGTTATTGACATTGTTGGTTAACAACTAGAACACTTTTTAGCAAGCTTTGAGGAACTAGTGCTTCAAAAATAGATTTTTCAACATCTATTGATGTCACACATTTTTTAGCTTGGATGTTTGGATATCACACCTTCATTCACAAGTCTTCAAAATTTGATCTTTTAAAATCACTTTTTCATATTTTGATCCTCTTGATCCTTTCATGACTTGAAAAAACTTAATACTTTCTTGCAATAAAATGTGAACTAATGGAGGAAGAGAGGTGTATGGTCTCTCTTCATCCAAAACTTACAAAAAGCTACAAGTAGTGCATAGAAAACAAATCCAAGGAAAAACAAAAACAAACACATTTTAACATATTGAGGAGTGATGGCTAGCCTAGACAACCCAACAATGTTTTGTTGATAACATATTTCTTTGATATCTAATTGAAGTGATTCTAAAGCCATATTGAAGTTATTTTAAAATAATATTTCGAGTATAATTTTTTTTTTTAAATAATTTGAATTGATGGGAGAAACATACTGAAAAGTATCATACTTAAGGAGGTTGTGTGTGAATTTATACGTAGACCAATAATTAGTATTTCTAATCTAGAATTTTTGTTTGATGACGAATTGATATGAATCTACTTGGACATTAAAATAGATTAATTTGGGTACATAAAACATAAACATATTTTTATTTGGAATTTAAATCATTATCAAATTTTAGGAAGCACAGTATGCAAAGCAACATTGTTTATGACTTACAATTTAGACATGCACTGAATCCTTTTAGCATAAATTTTCCATATGAAGTCCAATCAACATGATTCCCAAGGTATATTAAAGTGTATTAAAGTGACCATTTCCCATAGAAATAGGTTTTAAAAATAGTTTTATTAATAGCTCAAAATTGTCAATGAAAAATAAGGAGGCATAATTTTAACTATATTGTTTTCAAGATGAGCCATCACTAATTTATGAATAACTTTTTCATACAATGTCCAAATGAAGTGATTCAAATTTTGTTTTAAACTATGCACAAATATATATCTCCATTATAAATATGTTTTGAATATATAAATTTTTGATATGTTAAATATACTAATGAACAATTAAATTGTAGATTTCCACAATGCTTATATTCTGATCAACAGTAAGTACTTTTGGATAACATTTTCATACGAAGTTATATTAAGGTGATTCAAATTGGTTTAGAATATATATTCCAAGGGGTATCTTATCTAGAAACAAATTTAAAAATTCTCCTCTTTTATCCCCTAAAATTTTCACTGTTCCAACTCCCAACTCTGTTTTTAAGAGAATTCCAAAGTCAATTTGCTACAAGAATCAAAATTCATGTGATTTTTCCTAAATAAAGTCATTAAGAGTATGAAATACTTGGTGAATATGTTTATGATGATGTAAATAATTCCTTTACCAAAATTATTCCATACCCATTTTGTGGATATTAAGACATGAATGTTAGAATACTTGAAGTTGTTTGATAGATTTGTAGCAAAAAGTTTACATTGTCACTTCATTTATACAAGAAATTTTGTAACAACTTTGATGTCTTACCTTAAAGTATCTCATTTTCATTTAAGAAGTTTCTTATCCTTCATTTTCTCCTCCCTTTAGAAGTGTTCTTTCTTTGATAGATGTACCTACAAATGGGTTATTAAATGGATTGGTTCTTACTGCACTAAAACTGGAAATTATTGAGACACATTTATTGAAATTTATATTTTGTTATCCCATGGTTTATTCATGCATATATTACCAAAATGAATTTTCCTTATATTTTTCTAGATATAATTACCAAAATGACAAAGTCTTAGATAAATTCACTAAAATGAATGTGCAATTTCTTACCTCTCGTCTTAACATCTCCCTTGCTCCAAGTTGTAAATGTTCATGCAAAAAAAAGAAAATGTTTCTAGAATTAATACAATTTCTCTAATTCCTCTAGCATTTCTATGGTAATGAAGTCGAAATATTAGGAAATTTATTTGCATAAATTGTGTGACATGTATTATCAATATGGTGTTCATAAACTTATGAAATGAAAACACTCTATGTGCATAATTATACTGTTTGTCATAAGATCTATCTAAAATACTTAATGCTTATCTTACTTTATGAAATAAATTATCATAAAATGACACACAACACTTCATCAATAAAAAATAATTTCAAAATAGAAAGGGAGTAATCTTACCAACATAGACTACTTGAGCTCACAATAACAAAATATCAAGTTGTGAGGTGGAGTATGCCTTTAAATGGTGAGAATGGAAGGCTTGTACAATGATGATTCATTCCTTGATATTGGTTATTGGGTGGATAAGAAATTATAGCTCACTTTTTGAAAATAAAAGCAAGGCACACAATTTACTTAAAATGTTTTGGAAGATGAAGCACGTATTATCGTCCCACAAGTTATAGTTCCTTTGGATTCAAAGGCCTACAATGGTTGACTCCCGAGTTTTGTACTTATCTATCATGGTTTATTTCAAGAATAAAAACAAAAAGGCATATTTAGAAATAAAATAATGCTCGAGTAAATCATGAAGTTAGGATTACGTTATTGTGTGGATTGGGGGGCAGGATGGTATGGAAAATTCACGAAGGAAAAGGAGGTTGAATTTGTTGTATCTATTATTTTGAAGATAGTTTTTGGATGGAAAACTGTGCAAAGAAATCAACTAAACCTTCGTTAGGCTCAAGCTAGCCGTTGAACTAAAGGGGGGCCTCCCTCAGATGTTATGAGTCTAATTGACTGTTCATGGCAATGAACAATAGCTCTTTAATCATAGTGGCCAGATTTAGGGAAATTGAGGGTTTGTTGAGAGTTGGGTGCTTAGGGTTTCAAATCCTTGCTCCAACTAATGAAGCCCTCCATTTTAGAAAGCCCAATCAAAATGATGAAATTCAACCATGACATAATAACATAGTTTGAAAGATGTAGGCATAAGATTAAAAGAGATATCATGTATGATAAATACTTAGACTGAATATTGACATTACCTAATAATAATAATAATAAACATGGATAAGGACTTTCAACAGATCAACAATAGCACAAACTACGATTATATAGAAGGTCACAATCTTCAGATGCAAAGGAACTAACATAAATAAACAATTTATTTAACTTGCTTAGTAAAAAATATAACTTTGTCGGGGGAAGTAAGGGAGGTTGATACTCAACCTAGCCTCTCCCTAGGATCCACACAAACTCAAACTGCACGTGTTAGTATGACAAATTCTGTAGGTGTACCAAAAGTCTCCACTTTATCTATTGGTGAAGAATAGCCCTAATAACCATGAAAATAAAAGGAAAGCTACAAGTATTCTTCAGATTATGCAAAATAATCATTAGAACACCCTGCAAAACCAGTTTGAAAACACTGAAAAATATATGAAAACAATTTTGACAAAGAAAACTTAATGGAAAGTAATTTAATTTTATTATTATAAAAGAATACACCCGATGGAGAATAATGTAGACTTGGGTCTAAAGCGTCCCCCTCCATGGGATGGGTTCTTTGTTCCCTACGCTTCAACAATTGATCTTTCTCTCTCTCTCTCACTGGTTGCAATGAGAAAAATGAATGAGTGAAAGAGTGAACTCAAAGTGGGAGCTCGAGTGGTTTTGGAAGATAATGATGATGATAAAATGGTCACAGGTATAGAGTGAGGAGAAATCTCATTATTTATAATAAAATGCTAGGATAGATCTAGATCTAGAGAAATAATAAAAAAATATTAGGCTAAATCAAGATCTAGCCATTAGGAATATTTTATTATATTTAAGAGAGGAAAATATTCTTGAAATGGTCAAAAATCTTTATTTAGTGGACTAACTAAAAAAATAATGATTTATTGAGTTAATTAAGAAAAATGGTTAGAGTAACTAACAAATAAAAAAATATTTATTAATTACTTTAAGAAGATATGGTCAAATCGATTTAGAAATAATTATTAAATAATGATTTAATAATTATTTCATAGGAGACACGTGTAATGATTAAGGAAAAATAAATAAATAATGCTTTATTTAATTATTCCTAGGTGATATAGTCAAAAGAGGTTAGAAATAATTAATAAATAATGATTTAATGATTATTTTAAGGGAGAGAAGTTAAATGATTAAAAAATAATAAATAAATAAAGATTTATTTAATATTTCCTATGGATGAACAAAAATATTTTTAACTATTTTCACTAAATCGGTAAATATGAAAATAACATGAAACTAATTAAATGAATTTCTGGGTTATTTTCAAGTAGGTAAATAGAAATAATTTAGGAAAATTGGTTTTCTAAATTATTTCCTAAAATGAAAGTGGTTTTTATGTGTAAAACCCATACTACATGGTGTATTTCGATAATCCTAGTGGAAAATGGATAGGTGATCACTTTTTAAGTGATAATATATTGGCCCCCAATGTACGAGTGTTAGGAGCACATCGTATGAATGAATAAATTGTAGGTTCACTTTCACAAGACACTAAAGGGCGGGGAGGCAGGGGCGGGGGGGGAGAGAGAGAGAGAGAGCATTGAAGCGAAGAACTAAAATTATAGGAGGTGAGACACACTTGTCAAATTTGAGTCTCCTTTATGGTGTGTACATGATCTCAATGAGGCGGGGGAGACATACCCATACTTGCTGAGATAACTTGGTAGAAAGAATAATGGTGCACCAAACAATGAGGATATGAGCAACTTAATATATGATGCATAATATGTCAACATCAATGGGCCAGAAAGTAATACATTGATACAATGAATCCCATATACATATGTGCTTGGAAGACAAAGACCAAGACTGATACAATGAAAAATGCTGAGTTGAGTATATAGGATGGAATTCCCCCAAGTTGATGTGAGTGGGAGATGAAAACCAAAGATCCTTTCTAAATAGGAAGGGAATCTGAAGATCTGAGTGAACCATCTGAAGGAGGGGCTCATGTAGTGAGGTTTGCGATCGACAGCCCCTGAGCTAGTTAAATCTACAAAACTACATCTTAGGCTGGATCATGATTTTTTGACTGCCAGAGATGTGGGGGGATACCTAAAGGGAGACCCCCTCATGATTCCTGTAACATTTCATACACACCTAGCTAATGCTAGGACAATCTATTGAGTCACTGGACCATCAAGTGTATGATTCTCGATTGTGTAATGACAAGATGTAGTGGAGCACATGGGAAATGACCAAGTCAAAGGGAAATAAGGGTTCCCTTTGCTTGAACTAAGGCACCCAAGAATGAAGAATCCAAATCCAACGTACACTACCCTCTATTCCACTCTCCTGGAATAAATATGTTGAAGCCAATAGAAGAGGGCCTGCTAGAGTTGAGGAAAGTAGGAGTCATCAACAAAGGCACGAGGGATATAGAAATATGATTAATAGAGACTGACACCAAGGATGATGACGACAAAATAAAATGATGGGTGGAATTATGAATTCCCTTATCAAGGCATAATATGAAAGGTTGACCTAGAAATGACTGACACGATTCTAGAGGGAATTGTTGATTACTCATACAAAGGGTTTTCAAAGACATATTAGGATAGCTGGAGGCCAAATATGAGCAGGAGAGGATAAATACAACACATGAAGGGGATGATATACAATAAAAAAAAATTGAATGAGATGTTGAATAGGCTCAATGGGATATAAGGTTGACTCATCTCTGATGCTCTTAACAAGGGTGACTTAATAATGCTGCCACAAGGAAAGAGGGCAAAAGGGGACCGTTAATACATGAGTAAACAATGGTTACTCATGATGAAACTATACACATAAGTCGACAAGTGAAAATACAAAATGGTTACAGAGTATGAGTGAATCATATGAAGAGATCCAATTTTAATAGGCAACAAAGTGAGACCTCATGGAAAAAATGGCTTCTCGACAAAGTTTTAAATTATCAAAAATGAAGAGAGACCCATTATAGATCTTGTTGATATTTTTCCAATGGTGCAAATGGTTCTTCAAACTAAGCTATGATGAGCCCGTAATGGACAAGGGAGAAAATTAGGGGTTTCGTATAAAAAGGGCTTCTTGCCCCATTTTCAATTTCATTTGTGCATTGTGTTAGCGCTCGAAATTTCACCTCAGGCTGAAAAAGGTAAACTCCAAGGCAACATCAAACCACTTAGCCTCGTAGCTAGCCCTACGGGGCAGGAGAGGGCTCTCTCCGGTTTATCTCGGCAAAGATCTTCAAAGGGCAGAGATAACCAATAAAGAACACTGATTTTAGGCTAGTAAATTGATAAAAAGGTTTGATTTGGGATTTTTAGGGTTTTGGTGGAAAATTGGGGAAAGGCAAATTTGGGTGCGGGGATTGGACACAGTTTTCGCAGGGGGTTCTTTGGGGCAAGGTAGGAGACTGTATTGATGCCTTTGAAAGATTTGGATGGATGAGAATGACTGGTGAGGAGCTAAGGAGAGCAAGCAATCACCTTGAATTCTCCTTAAACAGCTGAAAACATTGATATTAAGCAAACTTAAAGGCAGAGCATAGCAACCATGAATTCTACCTTATCACTTCATTTGCCTAATTTGAAAAATAAAAAGTAATAAGATGATTCACATAAAAAACTTACAATTACAAAGAGAAACACACCATCAATACATGTAACCACAGGAATCCCAAAAAGGACTGCAAAACCCTGGTCTTTCTTCTTTTGCCAAAATGCAGAGATACAATGAGTAATACAATAGAAGCTTTCTCCCTCAAGATTCCAACCATGAAAATGACCAAGAAAGTAGATAATATAGGCAAGATAACATCTTTCCTTGCATCTAGGGGTCGAGCTCACTATCCCAGGAGCTGTTTCAACCAATTCCAAACTGAGCACTGAAAACTAGGCAGTCAAAACAACTTGCCTCTATAAGCTAGGAAACCAATTCATTCATTAAATTTTTGCCTATCTTATGAATGAATCTTCTAGAAGAGATAAATGAGTGTCAAAATATCATAAAATTACATCATTTACATCAAGGAGGATCAAAATCCACTCCAAAAGTCAAACCTAGTCAAAACTACGTTTTGTTGAGGTGTAGGTACAATTTCTGTGAAAATTGCCCGACGGGTCGCGCATTGATTCTGAACAGGTCGCGCACCTTTGGAGAAGTTTTTGAGGCACTTACAGTTGTCCAAATGAGGCAAAAGTGGGCTTGGTTGGGAAATTTAGGATGTCTACTGTTCCCAAACCAAGTGGGAATTTCGAATTTTTGGTGTCCATTTGCCCCTCCAAAATGGCAATCTCCCAAGATTGCTTCCTGTGTGTCGAAAAGGTGGCAGAAAGTCATTTTTTGCTTGTTTTTTGACCTTCTGGAGGCTCAAAACTTGGTGAAATTTCTTGGTACTTGCTGAGCAAGTGTATTTTGTCCCGACAAATCCAAAAATGCAAACTTTTCTTGAAATGGACCTTCCCATCGAAAGGGTTGTGCACGGTGCGCGAATCGTTGGTGGAGAAAACCTGTTTTTTGACTAAAAATTCACAAGTGACCAAAAATGCTCAAAATTTTTTGAAATTTGTGCTGGGGTTGAGTCATTTAGCACCATGCTCCTTCAAGGAAGCCTCAGCCAAGATGTGGAGGGGATCGGGCCTTTTTCTTTGTTTTAGTGCCTTGGCCAACCGTCCTTGGAGCACCTTCATTCTCGCCTTGCATACGTGCATTCGGGCCCAATAGTGGTTCTTCATATTCCGGAGCAGGTCCTTATCTCTGTTGGCCTTGGCCAGCAACCTCTCCAAATGAGCATTAACCCGGAGAAGCATGGAATCTCGATCTATGGGTGTCAAATCACCGGGTCTCCTACGGGCTAATTCCCGGTCTTCACGAATCCTCCGCTGCTCATAAAGCTCGTGCTCATCCTCCAACTGTTTATTGCGCTGATCTAAATAGTTAATTACCCATTTTTCCATCTGCAATTTCTTGTGCAGCGACTCATTCTCGGCCCTTTTCTCTCGGATGATCTCCCTAAGCTCCGAGCTAGGAGAACAGGTGTCAAGATCAATGATGTCAATATCTAGATCACCTGACAATCCTTCCTCAATCATGGGTTGCTTACCCCTCTCCGATACCTGTGCTGCTGTCGGAAACGAGGCCCCTTCCACCTGATGTGGAGATAACACTCACGGTGCTGATGAAGAAGGCGAGACCCCTTCCACTTGATGTGGAGAAAATACTCGCCGAGCTGATGCAAATAAGGCCCTGTGGCCTCTCTGATATGTGACCAACAGAGGAGAGCTAACATGTCTAACCTCGAGGATATCATGCTGTTGTGAAGGTCCTCCCTCCTCATGAACAACCTCCGGGGGTGGTGGTGGTGCTCTGAAGAAATCTCGGGAGATGAAATCCTCCCATGGAATACCGTGCTGGGCCAACTGATGCATGACCACAATCTTGATCAAAGCATAATGGTAAATGCTCCTATGTTGCTGTGCTGGACTCTTTCTTTGCACCAATGACAGCATCTTCTCAATATTCCGGCACATGAAAAATGCTATGTTCATCATCCGTACCCGTGTGAAATGCATCAAAAAGCGAATATGGTATGAAAACAAACGTGAAAATCTGCCCTCACAGGTGAAATAGCGCATGATGAGCCTCATCAAGGGAACATACTCATCCCTCAAAAATCTGAAAGGAAATACACCAGTCATGTGCCTCATATATTCAGGTTTAATGTAGGGCTCATACTGAAATCTGTCCAATAGTTTGCGCTTGTTCCACTCTTCTCCAACATCAGGTATCCCTTTTGCTCGAGCAACCATCTCAGGTGTCAATGTAAAATCCACTCCTGCAAGATTTATATGCCCGTCATGCAAATGCAAAACAAACAAGTAGACCAATTCCTTGTGATGCTGAATTTGAGAAATCCTCTCACAAAATTCATAACATGATTGATAGCGGAAACATGTGACTGCAAGTGGACAAGCCTGCAAATAGGTCAAAGAGGTGGGCTCCTCTCTCACACGCTGACCACCCTTACCACCCCTCCTCCTTTTACCTCAACCTCTTGTGTTGACTCATGGTCATCACTTTGCTCATAGTCGGTTTCGGTTTCTGACATGGTTTCAAGAGCAAAGTGGCTGAAATGTACTGCTGCTTCTGCTCAAATGACTTGCTGTTTTAACTGTTGAAATGTTGCTTCAAGGGGACAAATAACACAAGGGAGATATTAGGGAAGGGAGACTTTTGAGTGAATTGAGGGAAAATATAAGTAAAAGGGGATTTAGGGAAGGAATCATGACATATACAACATTATACAACTATAATTTGCAGGGGTTTCATGGGAAATAGGGTTTAGGGTGATGTTATTGAATTTTAGGGATAGGGATAGGGTTTTAAGGCTTTTGGTATTTTTGTTAGGGAGATTAGGTGAAAATGACAAGGGAGATGGTAATGAGATGTGGGGAAAAAATGGGGGTGAAAAGGGATGACCTTGAGCAGCAAAAACAAAACCCTAGTCTTACTTGCACTTTGACATTTGTAAGCAAAATACGCATGAACTTCTCATTTCAAAATGATGACATTTAAATGCTCATTCAAGCTTTAGCAAGCAATCTAATTGATGTTTGGAGCCCTACCTGCAACCTTGAAGAGATTTGGGGTCGATTTAAGGTTTGAAGGCAATTTTATGTGTGTAAACCCCAACGCGTTGCGCACGGGTCCTAATGGGTCGTGCACGCCCAACGCGTCGCGCCTGTGTCTTTTTCCCATTGTGATGACTGCCCTGACGTGTCGCGCTTGCCCAACGCATTGCGCGCAAGTCCTGATGTGTCGCGTGCGGACTCTCACAGCACTTTCGCCTAGTTTTTTCACTAAGTCGCCTTTCAGACTTGTTTTTGGAGTCCTGGAGGCAAATAATGATAAAATTAAGGGAGGGATGCTTTTATAAACTTGTTTTGAATTAATTTCCCCTCAAACCCACTTTCTAATGTTTATAACATGACACTTTTTCAAAATTTAAATGCTGTTGACTTATGGTTTCCTTTTTGTCCTGAAATTGGTTGAAATGATGTTTTTTCTTGAAAACTTTTGCAAAGGTAGCTTCTGAGGAGTCTTGGCAAAGGGGACCAGGGTTGCATGCTGACTTCTAGAGAATTTGAATTTTTTACAAATTTTTACAAAAATGAGAAACTGACCTTGCCTTCAAAAACAGATTTTTTGAACTCAAGGTAAAAATTAGCTATACAATCTGAAATCATCTGAAGTGATGCTTTGATGGACATCCTCTGGCCATGCTGGGCATTTATTGACCTTAAAAACATGACCTTAAAGACAAATTGGACTAAACCCTAGACTTAGGACTTTAACCTCAAAACAAGACCAATGACCTTGTAAAGAATTTATTGACTGAAACAAACTTAATCCAGCAGTGCCAAGAGGGGAATAAAAGACACAAACTCCTCCATCAGGGTTATGGCATGCCTAATGGAATGCAATAAGATGACACTGATGAGACACCTACTTATGCAAATGCAAAGAGCTTTGATCACTGATGGAGGGCTTCTAGACCGACTCTAACATTGGCTCCAATGGGGATGGTAGCTCCTTGGAGGTGCCAAGAACCTTAGACCTCTGGGAGAGCAGACCATTGCCTTTAAACCATTGGGCGATGGAGTCATTATTTCGGCAAACGACACAAGACTCTGACTCATTTATTGACTGAAACCTGACTCAAGCCGACACAATTATGAAACCAACATGACTGAAAACTAACTCACAAATGACTCATGACTGACTTAACGAAAACAATAACTTACAAAGCTTATTGAAGGGCAGCATTCCATCAAGATTTGAAATCATGATGACAACCACCTGTGTTTCTTACAAGACAATATACATCAAACTATATCAAAATGAAAATGCAACCAATCAAGCAGATGCCTTCTTGAATGATTCTTCCTATCAGAACTTCTGGTCAATAGTACAAACCTATCATTGGGCATCCAAAAACATAGTTGACCATGGCTGCAACAAAACAGTGTAATAAACATTTTCACTACTGGCTGCAACAAACTTGCCAGAGGATCGTGAAAAACATGAAGATTTTCCACTGCCACCTCCTGCTGAAAGATCAAGGTGTCCTTTGTTTCAAATTCTGATCTGCCTTCATCATGTGCTTCGGTAAAAGTATGCTCATGGGCTTCAAAAAACTCTGAGCAAGTAGATGAATAGATTTCCTCTTGTAAAAACATTTCAACACATGAAACATATGAAGAATCTGAAAGGTAATCTTGTATGCTATGATCTTCTGTAGTTTGACAATATGGTAGGTCATCTTCACATGATATCACAACCAAATTATCAAGTTCCTTATTACATTCTTCAATTATAAGGAAAGAAACTCTAGCTGATTCTTGAAGTGAAAAAATGACATTTCTATCATCTACCATAAATTCATCCAAAGGAACTGTTTCACTTACTTGAATGAAGATCTCATCTTGATTTTCATGAACTGACTGAATTACCTCCTCATGCAGGCTCTGTTCTGATGGCATGAGAACATTTGGATCAAAAACTT
The DNA here is from genome assembly GCA_000404065.3 of Pinus taeda. Classification (NCBI taxonomy): domain Eukaryota; kingdom Viridiplantae; phylum Streptophyta; class Pinopsida; order Pinales; family Pinaceae; genus Pinus; species Pinus taeda. The sequence continues at coordinate 144,759 of APFE030079301.1, read as the reverse complement.
TGTCTATGGTCTCAAAAACAAAACCCACCTTTTCAGGATTCAGCACAAGGTATGCTTGGTCATCACAATCTGAATCTAGAACTGAAGTAGCTGTCCTGTCTTCTTCAATCTGCATGTTGTCTTCTTCTATGGGCAAATCTGAAATAATCTCTTCTCTTTCATCATGTTCAACCATATGGCCATCTTCAACCTGTTGATCTATAAAGTTGTTTATAGGACTGTCATCCTTTTCAAAAGAGGAAGAAGTTTTACCGACATTTTCTTGACCAAGTGTGCACTGCAAATCTACGTTAACTTGAGCTAGAACAATACCTCTTAAAAGTAGATCTATCTCATCTTCAGATAGAGGAGATAATACCTTTTGTTTTCTTTTGTTCAAACAGTGATTGTCTTCATTG
>APFE030079301.1:99514-116309 GCA_000404065.3 Pinus taeda | reverse complement strand
TTCACTTTTTTTTTGTTTGTTCAGAATATATTATTTCTTTTTCTCTTTTTTTATATACCTTTCTTCTTTCTTCTTTATTACTTTTATTTTTTTTAAATAGTAGCAAATGGCCAAAGACCTAAAAAAATGGAGAATCTCCCAATATATATCGAAACGCTTCAATTATGACAGCAACAAAGTTGATGATAGGTTGATAGCCAAAGGCCTGGTGATCAGCGAAACGTGGCTCTGATACCAAATGAAGCGAACAAAGTTCCTTCTATAAATTAATTACTCCAAAATACTTGGAATGTAAGATATCCATTTAAGATATAGATATTATATTAAATAAAATGAATAAAAATGAATGATTTACAAATGAGAACGAGAGACTTGCTTATATACCAAGCGTCTCTTCATGAAGAGTCATATCCTATTAGACATGCCTCTTCAACCTAATTACTAGGTTAACTAACTATTATTTATGATTATTATCTTTTACAGTATATTTATATTATTTATATACTTTATTCGTTACGGCATTCATGATTGGCCAATGGCTTCTAGATGGCCAAATTGCCCCTGCTAAAGTGATTTCTGGTCTTCTTTTGACTTTGTTGATGTATTATTGTTTTTTGCTTCTTTAATACATTTTCATATGCTGGGCACATGATCTGCTAGAGAAGCCATAGGGGTGCTCTGTATGCCATGCAACATTTGTTATAGTTCATTATTTATACTATTTGATCTTGTATTTATTAGAGAAAACACTTGAGATAAGAGTTTGAGATTGAAAGCCGACAGGTTTGGTATTGTCTTGGATGTGACACAACTATCTCACTGTTTCTTATTGTTTAACAAACAAGAAGAGAATTTCTGCAGAACTATCTCATTTGGTACTGGAATGCAGAGCTACACCCTTGCTGGATTATTAGCCACACAGTTCCTTGGTAGTACTCATGCAGTTTCAGCGGCTTGTTGTATTGCACCCATGGCTATCATAAGCACAAGTCTTGCATCCTTTTGGGCCAAAGGAATCAGTATCAAGAGACATACCTAGCAAGTTTGTGTCATGATTAGGAACACGACTCAATGCAAAAAGGAATAACGTGTTCTCTGAAAGAAGAACCAGTGAGGCATATTATACTTCTGCCAACACAGCTTATACCTACCAACACATCTTACTTATACTATAACAGTAATCCAATCAATCTTTGTGAATTAAGCATACTGTATTTGTAATTTTATACTGCATACCTGTTTTTGGTACTCGAAGCCAGACATGAAAAAAAAGAACGCAATGGTGGATTTAATCTTCACTAGTTGGATTTTAAGGGAGTGAATGGCAATTCTGTTTTTCAACTTACACATCTTCACAGCTTGCGTACCTTCAACCCAGAGGCAGATACTTTGATGCTCAAGGCTCTTGTTTTTTACTTCAAAAGTACAAAAGTCAGATTTTAGTCATTTGCAATGTACTCCTCTTATATCACTCTTTGCTGTATATCATGAAGAAAATATATTTTATGTTTTTTTTAGCTCATATATCTGGCAATCATTTTAGTTTCAGAAAACCCTTCAAGCTAAAGGCACGAAACATAAGTTTCATCTAGCAGAAAATGCTACACATTAATAATCTTTTGATAAAAAGGATTCACATTAATGCTCCCAATTGAAATAAAGTTAGCAGTATGTGAAGTGTAGATCTGGGATCATATGTATCGCACTAAAATGGAGAAGAGAGCCTTATAAATGATAAAATATAGCTATATTGAGCAAAATTAATTGCTCGCAAAGTCTTACATATAGCTGTGGTGTTCTAAACATGAATTTTAAGACAACTTGGGGAATTCCCTCAATAAAAATTCCTTCTAAATAAGCCGATTTTCACCTCTCCTAACTGCAGTGTCAATAGACATAAAAACTTTTGTTTGTTGTTTTATCCCAATCAGAAAGTTATGCTGCATATTTCACTTTTCATAAGTGGAAAAGGTTGCCAATCATCCTAGAACTGAATGCTTGTCACTCTTCACCTACAACACAAGCATTCGAATTTTTACATCAAGCATACAATCTTACTGACTCCATCAGCTTGTTATTTGATTTGATATGACACAAAGGATTTTTCTGTTGATAAAAGCTAAAGATGATGGCAAAAGTTTTTATTTGTATTAGTGCTTCAACTCTCCCAAATAAAATTCATCCACCATATCAAACACCCTCGAAGCATGTTGTGGGCTGCAAAATAAAAGGAAAAAATGCCATCATGAAAGATTAATGAGATTCAGCATTGAACAATTACTTGAGGGTATTCAAATATATGAAGAGCTTTAGGAATTACACTGACCCATAAAAACCTTCAGTAGAGTCATCCCCGGCATGAGCTAGTATTGCATCACCACCTGGATGTTCATCTACATAGGACGTTACATCATATACCTGCATTTTATATATCTCAGCTAAAGAAAAAGCGATAAAAGGTACAACAACAATATAGTGAAAAAGAATCTACTGAGGACTGTCAAAATTGGGTGAATTTTGAGTGTCCAAAAGCACTTGACTTCAACATTGTTTGACACAGGCATTGTTTACAAAACAGAGCAAATACACACACAAATTTTATGCACTATTTAACTTTTAAGGCACATGACGAACCTTGTTCTTTATTACGATCCAACAATCAGTCCTTTTGTTGTGTTGAGCAACTTCAGATTTACCATAAACCTTCTGAGTCTGCCAATCAAAATATTTGAGATCACAGACAAAAATATGATACATTAAAGAAACCCGCCTCTGTTTATATACCTAATAATTACAGCTGTGCTGAAATGTACAAATTTTTGTTGAAACAAATCCCAAAAATGAGCATGATTATGGCTTTTAGAAATTATCAAGTCTAGATGTTCTTCTGATTAAGTCCCTAATCAAAAAATGTATTCCATAAAGTTCTTTGGTACAGATAAGAAATTAATACAATAAACTAAGTTTCATTGCCAGCAACATAAGTTTCACTGCTGAACTTTTCTTGCAGTTTTTGTTGAAGGAAATGTAACTAGGTTCAGTCTTCATAAATGTACTTTTGATATTTGTATTTATTCAAGAAAAAAAAAAATTTATTTTTATAATATATGCCAATGAGTTTCTTGTTCATTGAAGTAGGTCTAGCACATGTTGAAGTGCTATAGATAAATCAAAAGGTCAAAAGAATTATGTTAAAGACCTTAAGGGTATGTTACATTGTATAGGTGTCAAGGAAGTCACCTCCAAGCAAAGTCAAGTCCCCTCCTATGCAAAGGCACCATCAAAGAGTCTCCATCAAAGAGTCTCCTCCAAGCATGTGACACCACCAAAGAAGCCATCCGAAGCAAGCATAACAAGTCGGCCTTCTAGTCGGCCTAAAAGGAGGGACAGTCCTCTATATATAGAGGCTGTCCACTCCACTATAACGCACTGAAATATCTCTGAAATCAGCGAAGGGAAGTAGCTGAAAAAGAGAAGGGAAAGCCTAGTCTAAAGGGTCTCCAAGACAAGCGAAGGAAGGAGGAAGAAGGCCGAAGTGAATAGGACTGTTTCTAGGGCTAGAAACAGTCACACGTTCGAAGAAGAGGAGGGTAAGTCTGCGGGTACGACAGCAGGATCAAACAGTTCATGAATTGGTGTTGGATAGGTTTGAAACTAGGCCTACAAGGCCTACCAAGTCAAGCGAAGAAGCCTATCTCTCTACCGAAGGAAAAGGAACCTAATTCTCTAGGGTACCTCTCACACGTGCGAGAATTAGGGCTGCAGTGCTGTCACACTAAGCCTACCACCATACAACAAGAAGGAACTCGGATGATCAAGAGAAGGAAGGAGTATCCTTAGGTGAAGGATATCACTAAGTAAAAGTATCTCTTCTAGAAGATCTACTTACAGTGGAAGGAAGAACGAAGTGTCGGAAGAAGGACGAAGCGCTGGGGAACGAAGTGCCGGAAGGAGGTAGACAAAGTGCCGAGGAAACATAGTGCAAAGAAAAGGAAGGACTTGACTGGCGCTTAGAGGATCTTCTAGTCAAGAGTCTAGGGTTTGGCATTGATCAAGAAAGAAGTTTCAATAAGAGAAAACTTACACAAGGGTTTTCCTCTCAAGAGAAGAAAGCTTTTGGCCCTAGCAGAGAGCCAACATCTTGTGTTCTTGTTTTATGTTTTGATAGCAGTTTGATGAAGCACGCACACATGCATTAATAAGAGAAGAAGAAGATTAAGCTAACAAAAGACAAATTGTAAAAAGACTTCACAAATTGTTATCTAGTCTCAAAGAATCACTCTACACCTAATCGCCTTAGATTCTTCAACATGGTTTCAAAGCTAAGGTGATGCATCAAGGAAAGGGCATCTCAAGAACACTCATCAAGGAAAGACATCTACAAAAGTTGAAGCATCAAGCCAAATCTACTCAAAAAGAAGAAGAGCCTTACACAAAGGCACCTACAAGAAGAGCATATCAAAAAGGGACCTACATCATCTACAAGTCACCAAGCAAATCTCTTCATCAAGCAAGTCCACTTGGAGAAGACAACTTGAAGAACATCAAGATCCTAGGAAGGCAAACCATCAAGTCTTCAAGGAGGAAGCAAATCCATTACATCTCAAAACCTATCAAGTATGTGTCCCCTTCTGAATATACATCAATGCCTTTTTGCAAGGAAAGCAACAAATTGGTAGGTACCAATAACTTTCTTGCATGGAAGAAGAGGTCTAATTTACTTCTCAAGGAGAATGAACTTCTAGAACATGTCAAAGGGAATATCACTATCCCTGCTAAGGAACAAACTCAAGCCTTAGCCAAGTATAATAAGGATGAGACAAGAGCTCAAAGGATTCTAATAGAATCCATCAAGGACTCTCTCATTCCTTATGTCTCCAAATTTGAAACATCAAAAGAAATTTATGATAAGCAAGTAGAGTTATTCTCGGTATCCATAATCGAAGAAGAGATATCTCTAAGAAATGAATTGCACAAAATGAAGATATCAAAGAAAGGAATAACTCCCTATTTCATGAAGATCTCTGAGATGAGAGATCAACTTCAAGAGCTTGGGGAAGTCATGCCTAACAGAGAAATGACCACTGTAGTAATGTTAAAATTGGCAACTAGGGCCAAACTCCACATGGGTCATCTTATTACAATGTTCCACCAAGACTCTGGGATGAGGAGACGCAGGTGCGGGGAGACACACAAAGGGGACGTGTGGGAGTACCCTCAAATTTTAGGGAAATTTAGGGGGGATGGGGGGACGTCGAGGTATATATTTTTTTCCTTTTTAATATGTATATATATATATATATATAATAATATTATATTATCAAATTCATATTCTATAATGAAAGCATAAATACAATAATATATACATATTTGAATTAAATAATGAAATACATTGATCCATACTCATCATCTTTACTAATACATACATGATTCATCCATAGACCATGATATTCAATAATGAAATACTCTGATCCATATTCATTGTTCATTATTCACCATTCTAGAATCTACATTGATTTAAAAATTAAATTCATCATTCTAGATTCTAAATTGATTTAAAATTTAAATTCATCATTCTAGAATCTAATTAGTACTAAGAAAAATAAGCTATATAATAGACACTGAAATCTAAAGTCTGGAATAGTAAATTGATATAGCTAAAACTCAAAAATAGTGGAGTGATGACTCTAAAAGTCACTCTAAAATACACAGAGGGCTTGGTGCTCTTGATTAAATACTAATTCCATACCCGCTTGTAACTGACAAAATGCAATGGAAACATTGCAATCCATCGAATCCTGAATTCCTGAAAAACTGTTAAGTCTACTGGATTTTGAGTGAGATCTAAAATTCTACTTTCTCCATATGAAATCCAATGAGGTTGGAACCACTCTCAAACATCCTGAGTCATTTCATGGTAATGTTAAAAATTTATGTAAAAGAATGAAAATGAAAAATAAAGGAGAATGTCACTTTTACTTTAAGAATTTAACATTACCATGAATTGCATAGCATTAGTAGAGAAATATGATCAAATACTAGGTTTTCTCTATCATAAATCATTGTTTACAAGCAAATTTAAGGTGGGACGCATAGCCCATTTTGAGGGGGGACGCCCAGGCGTCCCCCTTTTGGAGAGTCGCGTCCCCCACACTGGGGAAACGTCCCCCCTTGCGTCTCCCCGCGTCCCCCCAAAAGGGGGACATGGGGAAACGTTTCCCCAGGCGTCCCCCTCGTCCCAGGTGCGTGGGGTGCAAGGGGTGTGCGCAACCAACCCTGGGGGACGCGTCCCCGTGGAACACTGCTTATTTATGACAGTTGATATTTTTCTTGGATTCTTCTCTCCGGGAGGTGTAGGATTGATCTAAAGATCATCAGATTCCGACATGTACAAATGAAGATATGAATTTATTTATATAATGGACAAATTGTCAAGGTCGGCCAGCAAGCAAAATAGGCATTCAAACCCCAAGCTCATCCTCAACATTGCATATAAAAGGAGGAGACATCAAGTCATTTTATCATCATCTCATCTTCACACATCTCTCTCTCCTCACTTGATTGGGTACGCAAATCTGGTAGTTGTCTCTCACACGTGTGAAGGAAGGAGGATCTGTTTGACTGCGTCGACCAATTTGACCAAATTTCGAAGGCTACTTCTTGGGCTACGTTGACTAGCGTTGACCTCCTCTTGACAGTGGATTTGGGTGAGGAACTTCTCCTTGGCAGGTCGTGGATATGGGCACTAAAATCGAGGTGATTTGACCTCTCATTTGACCAGCGTTGGTTGCCCTAGGGCTGGCTGCAATTTGACTTTCGTTGACCAGCTTTTGACTAGACCTTTTCAGACTGTTTTGGGTTGTTTGGGCTTGCTATTGGAGGCCGAAGTTGACTAGTTTTTACCGAGCTGCTTAGAGGAAGAATTCTGCCCTGTTTGATTAGCGTTGACTTTTTTGGTTATGGCTTTTCTGTTGCTATCATAAATTATCAAATTTGTAAATTTGTACTATCTCTCTCTCTCTACTGAACTATTGAAGAGTATAAGAAGAATTGATCAAGGGTTCCCCCACATTGGGGTTTGTCCCTGACTAGTGCCACATCTTGTATCCTCTTGTCTTGGCTTGTCTTCTACTGTTTATGTTTATGTTCTATCTGCATTTTACTATCACGCTGATGTGATTGCTAAAATGGATATTGATATTGGGCTAATAAAGAAATTGAAGTAAATTGCTCTTAAGCATAGAACATACCATTGTTACTTAAAATTAACAAGTACCCAATGCTCTACCTAAGAATTGGGGTAACTTCACATCAAGCATATATGCCAAAAAGGAAGCAACCACACTCAATGAAATGTGGTCTTTATGCAAGGCAGAGGAAACTAGACTTAAAGCAAAGGAATATGTGGGATCAAAGGAGCAAGCATTTGCTACCATGGCCAAGAGAAAGGGAAAATTTGGCCAATTTGGTCCACAAAGAACAAACAACAAAGACATGTCCAAAATCCAATGCTATGGATGCCAAGAATATGGACACTACAAAAGGAATTGTCCTAAGCTTAAGAAGGACAACAACAACAAAAGAAAGAGGGAAAAAGCTCACATGACTCAAGAGGTGAAAGAAGAAGAAAAGAAGCAAAAGAAGGAAGATCCTCCGGATCTCTACTATGACTAAGTCAAACTCTTTAATTCAAGCCTTCTTTCAAGGTTTTGAGTAGGATAGGAGCATGTAGGAATAAAATAAAAATTGCATGGCTAGAAACATCCTCTAGAATCTAGAAGCATGAAGTACATAGAGTTCTAGATACTCATAAAGAAGTAGCATTTATAATGAGAACAAAATGCATGGTTAGAAATATCTTCTAGAATATAGGAGCATGGTAGATATAGCTCAATATATTCATGCAGAAGGAGCATACCTAGTATATGACCTCATCCATGATGAAAGAAAATTGATCACGATTAAGAATCTTAGAAGACCTCCATCATCAAAAGAAAAGAAATATTTGCAAGGCAAGGGTCTTTAAGATCCTATGATGGAATCTTCAAAAGAAGGTTCATGAACCAAAGAAGATGTCTCATTGGGAATCCCATTCATGGGATTCAAGAAAAGGATGATATGCAGGAAAGCTAAGATGAAGCAAGAAGGGCCACACCAAGGACAACCAAATGAAGCTAAGATGATCAAAAAAGAATCAAGATGAGGTAATGTATGCATCAAAGTTTAGTCATGTTATCATATGTATATTATTGAGTCATGGGAATAGTTCTATAACATGATCAAGTATGAAAGAATCTCTTTCACCAAGGACATGCTCGAAGGCATGTACTACAATGCAATGAAGGTCAACAAAAGAATATGCTCACATAAGGAGTATAAGGTTGCTAACTAAGAAGCAAGAAGGAATGTTGACTAGTCCACGAAGCAAGCAATGAAGAAGTGCTCTCAAGGAGAACAAGGTGGTTGACCAATTTATCCAAAGAGAAGCAAATAAAGAAAGAGATAAAGCATGTGAAGAACACCATGATCACTGAGAATCACTATCTGACAAAAATACTTTGAAGATATCTCCCGAAAGAAGGCAAGACAAATCTGACAAAGGAAGGAAGGACCCTTGACACCTATGAAGGCCTTGGAGATATGAAAGATGTAGATAATTGATTCTACTCTACAAAGATGTCATAATGAAGAAGCCATCCAACAAACGAAAAAGCAATGTTGAAGCAATATCAGGATCAAGTCATGATGGGCTACTAGGTCAAAGCATGTAAACAAGTAAGTACGATGAAGCATCCATGAGAAGTGTATTCCGAAGCATGGACAGATGACAAAGGAGTAGCTAGATGACAAGAAAACTTGATGTATGACAAGAAAGCCACTTTCCACGAAGGAAGCAATGACATGACAAACCAGGAAGGAAAGTGATCGATGGATGGTGCCCTACCTAGAAGAAGTTAGAACAAAGACTTCATGACATCATAGAAAGGAAAGAGATCAAGCAGTTGAAGGACCCACGAAGAAGAAGTTGCTAATGAATGAAAGAGTCCCTAGTTAATAGGGAACTCTGACAAGTCCCCGATCAAGAAGGAGTTTTGGATCACCCCTCATGACAAAGGAGTGACAATTGTGTTTTTCCATTTCATGGGTCATGCACTAGACCAAGACTAACAGTCGTAAGTCTAGATGAAGGCCATGAATGCAAATGTAGACACAAGATAGACACAACATTCTTGTCTTCACTTGGGAAGAAAGAATGGGAGGATTAGGTAATCATCTGGCATCTGATACTCTTTGGAGATGTGTAGGGCATCCAAGACGAGTAGGCAAGAGGACTGATATTCTTTGAGGAATGGGAACCCAAGATAAGAATAGTCCTAGAAGGTCATACTCAGAGAACACCCGGGTGGGTATGTACCTTGAGAGACAATGATGAAGGTGTATATAAATCATTAGTCTCGCCAACATTGTAGCTCATGATCTCATGAAGAGATGGAGTTGTTAGTCAAGGCCTTGCACTATGACAATGCTAATTGATATGATGCTATAACAGATGGATTACAAATCTGGTCTCTCTTATGTGAATTCTTCAAGATTGAAACATAGCCAAACACCTTGTAATATTGTATGAATACCTCCCTAGTTAATAGGGAGTGTTGAAGAAAATGTAACTAGATTCGGTTTTCATAAATGTACTTTTGATATTTGTATTTATTCAAGAAAAAAGAAGATTATTTTTATAATATATGTTAATGAGTTTCTTGCTCATTGAATTCGATCTAGCACATGTTAAAGTGTTATAGGTAAATCAAAAGGTCAAAAGAATTATGCTAAAGACCTTAAGGGTATGTTACATTGTATAAGTGTCAAGGAAGTCACCTCCAAGCAAAGTCAAGTCCCCTCCTATGCAAAGGCACCATCAAAGAGTCTCCTTCAAGCATATGACACCACCAAAGAAGCCATCTAAAGCAAGACAGCAAGTCAGCCTAAAGGGAGGGACAATCCTCTATATATAGAGGTTGTCCACTCCATTATAACGCACTGAAATATCTCTTAAATCAGTATAGAGAAGTAGCCGAAAAAGAGAAGGGAGCCCAGTCTAAAGGGTCTCCAAGACATGCAAAGAAAGGAGGAATAAGGACGAAGTGAAGATGACTGTTTCTAGGGCTAGAAACAGTGACACGTGCGAAAAAGAGGAGGGTAAGTCTACAGATATGACAGCAGGATCAAACAGTTCATGAATTAGTGTTGGTTGGGTTTGAAACTAGGCCTACAAGGCCTCCCAAGTCAAGCGAAGAAGCCTATCTCTCTAGCGAAGGAAAAGGACCCTAATTCTCTAGGGTACCTCTCACACGTGCGAGAATTAGGGCTACATTGTTGTCACACTAAGCCTATCACCATACATCAAGAAAGAACTTGGATGATCAAAGAGAAGGAATGAGTATCCTTAGGTGAAGGATATCACGAAGTAAAAGTATCTCTTCTAGAAGATCTACTTACAGTACAAGGAAGAACAAGTATCTCTTCTAGAAGATCTACTTAGAGTAGAAGAAAGAACGAAGTGTCGAAAGAAGGACGAAGTGCCAGGTAACAAAGTGTCGGAAGAAGGACGAAGTGTCGGGTAACGAAGTGCCGAAAGGAGGTAGAAAAAGTGTCGGGGAAACATAGTGCAAATTAAAAGGAAGGACTTGACTTGTGCTTAGAGGATCTTCTAGTCAATAGTCTAGGGTTTGGCATTGATCAAGAAAACTTACCAAAGGGTTTTCCTCTCAAGAGAAGAGAGGTTTTGGCCCTGGCAGATGTTGAAGAATCTAGGGAAGGGAGTTAATGAGATTCTTCTTGCATGATAACTATTTGTGAGGCATTTTGTCTTTAGATTATTAGCACAATATTTTGCTTATTATCATTAGTGTGTGTATTTCTTACTTCAACAAATAGCTATCAAAGTAAAGAGCACAAGAGCACAAGATATGGCATTCTACCAAGGCTAAAGCCTCTCCCTCTTGGAGAGGAAAAACCACACAAAATTCTTCTTATAGAGATTCCTATTGACGAACACCAAGACCATGACCCTTGACCTATTCAGCTACTCCAAGACCAAGACACCAATCCTCTTCTTTGACACTGCTGAGGTCATCATCATTGCTGTAATACTAAAGCATCTTTGCTATGCCACTGAGATCTTCATTACTGTTGTCAAACTACTGTTCCTTCAATGAAATCTTCAACTAGTTCATGGTTGATGCTTCATTATTGAGATATTCACCTTATCTTCTTCAGAATCATGATTATCATCATTGTCACTATGTAGAGATAATGACTGACTGCATCTGCAAGTATGTTGAGAATATATATGACAATGATTGTGTTTGTATCACGAGAATATATCTACGTTTGTATGTCGAGTATATATCACTGTGTTTGTATCCCAAGAATATATGACTGCATTTGTATGACTGTGTTTGTATGCCGAGAATATACCTCACAGTATCTCTTCATCCACGAGTATGTCAAGAACATCTCTCACAGTGACTGCGTTGAATACCATGAAGAGACCGAGACAGTGATGGCATTAAGACAGGAATGCCAAGACAGTGTTGGCATGGAGAGGATAATGTCGAGACATTATTTGCATAAGGACGTCGAGACAAAGTATTTCCTCCTTCACCAAGACAGAGTGTTGAGATCGTAGTGAGATTATCTTCATGTCAAGAGTATATGTTACTATAACACCCATCGAATATCATCGAGTTCTTCTTCAATCAAAACCCTATAACCTTGTCTTCATGCGAGATACCTGTACCCACAGTGTCCTCCTAAGTTTCAAAGATGTATCTGAATTTTTTCTTACTTTATTATGAGTTCACGCGCTTATTCATAGTGGTTTGACCCACCTATTTAAGCCAACATGTCATGATGAATCGTTGTGACTTTCTCTGAGCTGACTTGTCATCTATAGGCCGACTTGGCTGACTTTCACATCGTTTTTGCAGGCAGACTTCTTCGTTGGAGGATGGAGCTCGTCTTGGAGGGCTAATTAATACTAGGTTGACCCATGTAAATTACATAAATGCTCAAGAAGAGCTCTTCAATATAATCTTGACCCTTTGACTTTCCTAGACCTATGGAATGAGCAAGAAACTCATTCATATTAATTATAAAAATAATAATTCTTTTTCTTGACAAGTACAAAGATCAAAATTACATTGACAAATACCGAACCTAGTTACCCTTTTCTTCAACACTCCCTCTTAACTAGGGAGGTATTTACAATGGTACTTGGTTATTCTCAATCTGAAAAATTTCTCATAAGAAGAATCGGATTGGTAATCCCATCTGTATAGCATCATATCAATCATCATTGTCATAGTGCAAGGCCTTGACTAACAACTCCATCTCTCCATGAGACCATGAGCTACAATGTTAGCGAGACCAATGATTTATAGACACCTTCATCATTGTCTCTCAAGGTACATACCCACCCGAGTGTTCACTGAGTATGACCTTCTAGGTCTATCCTTATCTTGGGTTCCCAGTCCTCAAAGAATATCGATCCTCTTGCCTACTCTTATCTTGGATGCCCTACACATCCTAAAAGAGTATTGGATCTAGATGATTACCCAATCCTCCATTCTTTCTTCCCAAGTGAAGACAAGAACGATGTGTCTATCATGTGTCTACATTTCCATTCATGGCCTTCATCTAGACTTACAGTTGTTAGTCTTGGTCTAGTGCATGACACATGACATGGAAAAACACAATTGTCACTCCTTTGTAATCAAGGGTGATCTAATTCAAACTCCCTCTTGATCAGGGACCTATCAGAGCTCCCTCTTAGCTAGGGACTCTTTTATATATAAGCAGCTTCTTCTTCGTGGGTTCTCCAACTGCTTGATTAACTTCTTCTCCTTGATGTCATGAAATTTAGTTAAGCTTCTTCCTTGTAGGGCAACAACCATCGAACACTTTCCTTCTTATTTCATCATGTCATTCCTTTCTTCAAGGAAAGTGGCCTTCTTAGCATACATCTAGAACTTTATTCATATGGCTACTTCTTTTCTCTGCATGCTTCTTTCAGGAGTTTCCATGCATCGCATGAATGCTGGTTGTACATGTACTTACAAGTCATGTTCTAGTAGCCCTACATGAACTCATCCACATATTATTCAAGAAATCAAAACAACATATTAAATCAAATCATACCTTACGACATGGCTCTTCATCATGACATCTTCCTGTAGGAATCAGCATCCTGCATACATGTTGACACACCTCCCAAAGATATCCACTGTCAAGGGTCTTCATTATTAGAGTCTTCATATCTCCCAGGAGATTTCCTAGTCATGTCTTCTTGATCTTTTGGATGTTGATCGCCTTCATCAGGGTTGCATATTGATCTCTTCCTTCCTCACACATTTGATTCCTAGGATCTTTCAATCAGAGTTTCTTAACTATAGTCAACCACCTCATACTTCATATGAGGACATATTATGTTGATTTAATCTAGTGTGACTTATGCCTTTCTGCATCTTTTCGGAGGAGGAGATCTTTCTCTCTTGATCATGCTTCTTAAGATAGAAGTGATGATCTATATTACCTGCAACCAAACGACATGACATTATAAAATTAAATACACACATACATACCTCATTTTACCTATAGGTCATATAGGCTTCTTCAACAACTTCCTTGATTGAAGAGATCTTCAATCCTTTGATCTGCTTCATGTCATCACACCATTATCTCATGGATTCCATAAGTTGGAGTTCTTGTTGAAACACTTGCTTCCTCTCTAGATTAGTGAACCCTATGATGAGGATCCTATCAGAGAATTTTTGAGGATCTTGTATATCCCCAACTGGCAAATGTTTCCTTTTTGACTTGATGTATCATGAGCCTTAGATGACTCCTTTATTTTCTTCAATGTCCACTAAGGTTCCCAAGAGCTATATATCCTACATGTTTGTCTGCCATGGATTTTGTCCTTCATGATTCCTATGGTGATGTCACAATCTTGTTTCTAATGCTTCCATGATGCAATGATGCATCTTATTATCATTGTCATATCTTATAACACAAGATTTAGGAGCTTATGATAGGACCCTTTTGTGAGGGATACTATCTTACTCATAGGAGAGATTTGATGCTCCCTCTTTCCTTGGCCATTTTCTTTAGCTTCCTCCATCTTTCAATGATATGAGCTTCTAAAATCTTTCTATAGCATTGAATATTTCACTATACTTATTTTTGCCTTACTTGAGGACCAACCTTGCTTTTCCTTTCTGCACATGGTTGAAATCCTTTATCCTATTCATTGCAACTTGTCTTTCTCTATCTAGCATAGAGACCACAAATTGCCGGATGAGGTAACCTTCTTGTTCGTTGACATTTGTTACCTTGCTTATCAATGATGACTACCTTCTTCTCATCTTTCCCAAATCTCTCAATTGAGATCTCATGAAGATATTCCTTCATTCTTTGATACCTTTATTTTTGTGTAGGTCTAAGTGATGTGACCTTCTTTACTACAATTTTAGAGAGTATATCTTCTAGCATTTCATATATCTCTCTTTATGTCTCCTCTTCTGCTACATAGGCATGAGAGGACCTTTAAGTGATTTCATACAAATCCTATGAGTCTCTTGTTGCATTTAAACAATACTTGACCTTCAGAGACATTTCCATATCAATGACTTTTCTTTTCTATGAGGACTATGACAATCCTCCTTATTCTATGCAAGGACTTTTGATGACTCATCAACCTGTAGGTCTCCTTGCAATCATGAAGTCATTTTACTAAATTGATTAATGAAAATTACTTACTTGATTTGTGAAGACAAAATCTTCACCTTGATCATGTTGATGAAGAAGATGTATGAGGGATTTTTCTTGGATGATCTTCTTTCAAATGAGAAAGCCTTTCCTCAATAGAGGTTTTGCTCCTTCTCATGAAGATGATTCGTTGCTCCATCAGATGATCTTCTTTCGTAGTGTGGATTAGGATTGTTGCTAGGGTTTCAACTTTCTCCAAGCTGATGTGATCTTCGATTTGAAATCTTTTGAGCTATCTTGATTTGTAGACATTCTGATGAGAGTCTTGGTGGCCTTTTGATGATCACTGTGGAGACACAAGTTCTTGATGTTGTAGATTGTTAGGGTTTGATCTTCATATCCTTTCAGCTTGCTTTGATGCTCTGCTAGAAATTTGGTCCTTGAAATGTCTCTTTTTTGCCCTTCCTTTGACTATAACCATACCTTTGATACCATGTTGAAGAATCTAGGGCAGGGAGTTAATGAGATTCTTCTTACATGATAACTATTTGTGAGGCATTTTGTCTTTAGATTATTAGCACAATCTTTTGCTTATTATCATTAGTGTGTGTAATTCTTGCTTCAACAAATAGCTATTAAAGCAAAGAGACAAGAGCACAAGATATGGCATTATGCCAGGACCAAAACCTCTCCCTCTTGGAGAGGAAAACCAACACAAAATTCTTCTTAGAGAGATTCCTATTGACGAACACCAAGACCATGACCCTTGACCTATTCAGCTACTCCAAGACCAAGACACCAATCCTCTTGTTTGACACTGCTGAGGTCATCATCATTGTCGTAATATTGAAGCTATCTTTACTATGCCACTGAGATCTTCATTACTGTTGTGACACTATTGTTCCTTCAATGAAATCTTCAACTAGTTCATGGTTGTTGCTTCATTACTGAGATATTCACCTTATCTTCTTCAGAATCATGATTATCATCATTGTCACTATGTAGAGATAATCACTGACTACATCTGCAAGTATGTTGAGAATATATCTCACAATGATTGTGTTTGTATCACGAGAATATATCTACATTTGTATGCCGAGTATATATGACTATGTTTGTATCCCGAGAATATATGACTACATTTGTATGCCGAGAATATATGACTACGTTTTGTATGCCGAGAATATACCTCACAGTATCTCTTCATCCACGAGTATGTCAAGAACATATCTCACAGTGATTGTGTTGAATACCATGAAGAGACCGAGACAGTGATGGCGTTAAGACAGGAATGCCAAGACAGTGTTGGGATGGAGACGGTAATGCCGAGACATTATTTGCATAAGGATGTCGAGATAAAGTATTTCCTCCTTCACCGAGACAGAGTGCTAAGTTCGTAGTGAGATCATCTTCATGTCAAGAGTATATGTTACTATAATACCCATCGAATATCATCGAGTTCTTCTTCAATCGAAACCCTGTAACCTTGTCTTCATGTGAGATACCTGTACCCACAGTGCCCCCCGAAGTTTCAGAGATGTATCCGAATTTTTTCTTACTTTGACTCTGAGTTCACACGCCTATTCATAGTGGTTTGACCCACATATTTAAGCCGGCATGTCATGATGAATCATTGTGACTTATTCTCTAAGTCAACTTGTCATCTATAGGCCGACTTGGCTGACTTTCACATCGTTTTTGCAGGAAGACTTCTTCTTTGGAGGACTCATGTACATTACATAACTGCTCAGGAAGAGCTCTTCAATATAATCTTGACTGTTTGACTTTCCTAGACCTATGGAATGAGCAAGAAACTCATTCATATTAATTATAAAAATAATAATTCTTTTTCTTGACAAGTACCGAACCTAGTTACCCTTTTCTTCAACAGTAGAGAGCCAGCATCTTGTGTTCTTATTTTATGTTTTCATAGCAGTTTGATGAAGCACACACACATGCATTAATAAGAGAAGAAGAAGATTAAGCTAACAAAAGACAAATTGTAAAAAGACTTCACAAATTGTTA